>VYZS01003559.1:5028-19808 GCA_013400695.1 Neodrepanis coruscans | reverse complement strand
ACCACCCTTTTGGTGAAGGAGTTTTTCCCAATATCCAAATTAAACCTCCTCTGGAACAGCTTGAGGCCTTTTCCTCTTGTCCTGTGGCTTGTTACTTGGTAGACACAACTGACACCCCACATCCCTACAGCCTCCTTTCAGGTTAGAGAGAGGTGTAAGGTCTTCCATGAGCTTCCTCAAGTCAGAATGCTGTTGACCTTCTTGGCCACCTGGGCACACTGCTGGTTCATGTTCAACTTGCTGTCAACCAGTACCCCCTGGTCCTTTTATGCCAGCCAACTTTCCAGTCACACTGCCCCAAGCCTATAGTGCTGCATGGGCTTGTTGTGACTCAGGTGTAGGAACATGAAAAAGCTGTAAAAAGAGGAAGCAAAGTGGTTGAGGTTGAAATGGATGACTGGAGGTCATCTGGTCCAAAGTCCTTGCTCCAGAAGGGTGACCTAGTGCCACTTGCCCAGCACCATGTCCAGATGGCTTTTGAGTATCTTTAAGGGGTAAGACTTTACACTGGGCGACCTGTGCCAGTTCTCAGTCTTCACCACAGCCAAAAAGTGTTTCCTGATGTTCACACAGAGACACCTCTGTTGCAAAGGTGCCCATTGCCTCTGGTCCCATCACTGGGCATCACTGAAAAGAGTCTGTCTCTATCTTTATACCCTCCCTTCAGATATTTATATACAATGAAGAGATCCTCTCTGAGCCTTTCTAGGCTGAACAGCCTCAGCTTTCTCAACCTTTCCTCATAGGAGAGATGCTTCAGTCCCTTCATGACCTTTGTGGCCATTTGTAGGACTCTCTGAAATGGCCATGTATCCCTCACACTGGGGAGCCCAGAAACTTCATACAGCACTCCAGCTGTGGCCTCACTGTGCTGAAAAATATGGAAGGATCATCTCCCTCAACCTGGCACCACTCCTCCTAATGCAGTGAAATGCACAAGCACAAGGGTAATTCTTGCTAGAAATAGACATCTTAGGACCAGATCTGAACATCAGTAACCCAAGGACCTAATCCCAGGCTGAATATTAAAAGCAGAAGTTAAGTCTTTGCTGCTAGGTCATTTTCCCAACCAGCGCTATACAAGACAATCACATCAGGGACTGATTGTTCCACATGGTCTGTTTTGGACAATGAATCCTCAACTGCTGGTGAACAATAGTAGTTCTAGTCGCCTGTTTAAAATGTAGGTTTTGGACTCTTATCCAAAGGCCTCATAAATTGCTGGGTAAAAGCAATCTGTCACAGAAATGATAAACACATAGTTTGCCAGTAGGAAAAGACAGCACACATGCCCTTAAATACATATATCATGGCATCACACACACCTTTTTTTTTTTTCTTACAATATAGCAACTTTCTCTTCCTCTACTTTGGAGAAGTTCTGTCTAGTCTTTCTCAAGTCCATGAACACCCTACCCAGCTGGGCTTCTTCAGACACTATCCTATAAGGATCTAATTAGTACGAGGTAGGCTCAACAGCAGTCACAGCTCCTTTTCACCTCCTCTTCATGCTTGATGAGAGAAGGATTGTGGGCCCCTTGCTTCATGAAAGTGACATCCCGCTGCAATCTGAGGATAGGCAGAATAGAAGTGAAGAAACATAAAAACAGACTAAAGGTAGCATATTAGTCTGACAGTTCATTGAAAAAATGTCTGAATAATAACTGGAGAATTTCCAAAATACTTAAAAACTGTGATGGAAGGGGAAAAAACAACTACAGTCATGTAATGCAAAACATTCAGAGGTAACATTGTCAGCATAAGAATTCTTTTAACGCTACAAAGAATTTATATTTTGTGCTTCTTCGCTTAAAAAATATCCACCTATATACAATAATTTAAAAGCCTGTACTAACATTCCTGTAGTATGTAGGCCAGTTCAAAAGGTATTGTATACATAATTTTTCCAGTTTATAGAAATGTTAACATTGCGGTACTTGTGACTCAAATACAATTTCTATTACTGCAAGGGGCACCCCTTCTATTTTATATATTATCTTGATGTTCTTTTTTTAATATGAATCCAGAGAGCATCAGAAGATTCTTCTCATCTCACGTGTGTTCTTAATGGAGGATTTTTAGAGGGATCTGTAAATAGATAGGACAGATGTAATCAGAGAAGATAAGATATACTTTTTCTGAATAGATATTTTGGATGCAGTTATACATCAGGGATGCTGCATTCGTCTGCTATCCCTGATGCGAGGTATATATACATATACATATACATATATATACACACACACACTAACATACTGCTTGTGCTCTGTAGCCCTTCAGTAAAAAAGTCTTTGATCAGATCATATAGCAGACAATTTAGACTAACTGAGGCTACTAGGAAAAGTAATGCAAAGTACCTTAGCATGGAAACAAACAAAAAAAAATGTTAATTAGAAGTTGGAGATAGATAGTTGATCTACTAATAGAGAAGACTGGGTTTTATAAAAAGTAGAATAGGGGCATGAGATTTTATGGCATCTTCAGCTACCTATTTTCAAAGATAGACAGGTGAACTTCTGTTCTTACAACAGTGACCTGATACCAGGTGACAAGGTTACATGAGAAGAAAGAAGCGAGTTTTAGCCATTTATCACTTTCATGACAGGTTCAGGTACTAAATCCTCTTGTTACTCGGGTGTGTAAAACACCATGGATAGGATTTAAATCAAAACACATGATGGCAGACCTGGATCAAGTCACTTTATTTTTGTGATCTCACAAGTTAATGAACAAAAAAACCCCATATCCGTAGCTGCCCAATTCTGTTTTGCACCATCACTGTTTTTAGCATCAAAGGCTTTGCAAATTCAGCAATCTGAAAAGCACAGGCTGCGTGTCCAGCCACATAATTTTATTTTTAGCTACTAAGTCTTTAATTAAGTGCTTTTCATTATATCTTTGGTCCCTGTTGCCACTGTGACAAATCCCATTCCTCTCTGTGCCTATGCTAACAGTCCAGTAACAGTACTGCTGGTTCTGTTCTTTATTTTCCTTCCCCATTTTTACTCCTCTTGATAATTATCAGATCTTTTCATGTTTACACACTTACCTCTAGCTATCTTGCTGGGATAGATTTTCTGAAATGGCTTGAATTCATCAGGTGGGGGGAAATCTTCCACAGAATGGAAAGTAAATTTAGATTCAAAGTCATCTGGGAAGTTTCATGGAAATAAACATTAGTCACTCTTAGAGAGAAACTTAAAAAAACCTCCAAACAACAAACCAACAACGTTGCCACAAGTAATTTCAATTAAAAAGGATAATTTGTTTTCCCCTGGAACTGGTAGTGGCTCATTCCATATAAACCATCTCGATGAGTACTTCTGTGAGTTGTCCGAGTTTTCTGTCTTAACTGCAATCACTGCCTGCTACTAAAACTGAAGTTAAGCTTCTGGCTGCCATTACAGTTTTCTGCATTGATGGTATTATGATAATAGAGGTATTCCTTGGTTTTTAAGCCATTAGCTATAAACAAGAATGAATGGCCAATTCATCGGGCCAAAAAAATAATTCTTAGTGATAGGATTGAAGCTCCTAAATATCCATGATCTGGTTTTAAGACTGATAATGTAACCACACTATGGGACCTTCTCATATTCTCAAATAATTTTGCAGGCAGTATGTGCTTTTCTTTCTTTTCTATTGACTGATTCAAACCTGTTATGAAAAAGTCTTAATTTTCTGTCATTGTGTAAGGTTATACAAAATTGTTTCTATTAATATGACCTTGTTATTGCTATGAGAAAGTCTTAAGTGAGCTTTTGAGGTCCAAGGCACACACTTTCATATTAAAATTATTAACTAAGGCTAAGAGATCTAATTTAGGTGATATTACCAAGGATGTGCATATTTCCATTTTTAAGTAGTGCGTAGGGGTCATGAGCTGTAGCCCAGGCTGAGACTCCAGACTTGCTTGTAAGTTCAGTTGTAGGGGATCTTGCTGGTGGCTGTGGAGGTGTTACCAGCTTCCCAGCACCAGTTCCTTGAAAAGAAGGAGACCAGCACATAAGCGTAATCATAACTTGAACCCGACAGTAAACTTTGCACAAAAGTGGAGGGAGTGTAGAAAGAATGCAATATTTGGGGCAAACATACTCAGCTTCATAGCAGCTGTTTGTGAAGCCTGACCATGGATTTGTAGCATTAAGTATTAAACTTAAATCACTATTGGAGTTGGCTTGGGCTTTCCATTTCTAGTTTTAGGGCAAGTGAGACATTCTGAAGCATGGTTTTGTGTCAGTCTGGAAGGGAAGATTATCTTTCCACTTCCACAAGAACAAGCAGCCACAGTAAGAAAAGAAAACCAACAAAATAACCACACTAGATGGTAACCCTAAAAGAAAATAATTTCCTGACACTTTGGCAGCTATGCAGTGGAATTACCATTAGGCTCGTGCATTTTACTGAGGAGTTGCAAGGCCTGTCAAAGTTTACATCAAGGCAGACCTACGAAAAGAATTGTATAAGAGGGAAGGAGCCCAAGGCCTCCAAATTAGCAGCCTTTCAAAACTGCTTCGCCTTCTAGATAAGCAAGGAAAAGGCAAGATAATTTTATGGAAATGGCAAAAGTTGAACCTTTATGATTAAAAGGCATCTTGATAAAGTAACAGTTCATCAGACAGTTCTGAGTAGCATTAATCACCATCACAAAGCACCTGATCTGCTGTACTTCCATGGCCTTTGCCATGGCTCTCAAAGGGAAGTAATCTCTCTTCCGACATGTGGCTGCTAAAATACAGGGTACAGAACATTCTCTTCAGATGTTCCTTATTAAGTAGCTGTCTCCATTTCTCAAACCCACACAGATTTAGGCTCATCTTTTTTGTCATCTTCATTACATCAGAGAAATCTGTTGAAAGTTCCTTCTATCATTTTCTTAAGGAAACACTGGCTAATACCCCACTTGCCAAGTAGTCAGAGAGAAACCTTTGGCCCTACCACCTTGATCATGGGAGGCACTGGCCACTCCTCTTGTTGAACAGCAGTGAGCTGCATCCATATCTGCTTTTGCTCATCTATGGCTGTAGCTGCCCCACCTTTGTTTCATTATCTCCTATAACACTTCCTAGCCATTGCCAATATTATTCCTGCACGGGTACAGCTATAGAGAGATGTCCTGGATAAACCGGCACCTGAGCAGCCACAGTCCTGGCAGACATCATGATGTGTATTCTGCTGCCTGACCTGAGTCTGTCAGGCTCACTGTGCTGCTGGAGACACACCAATGCCAGCAACAAAAGCAAGAAGCAGCTCAGTGGTCCTAAAACTTTGCTTCCACTGATCGGTATGTCGCTTCCAAGAATCATGGATTAAACTATAAGGTGTGTGTTCCCAGTGCTAAGAACAGCCTGACATCTTGAAAAGCCTGATGTTTTGGGTGTTCATCACGCCATGCAACCTCCAGGTATCCCTCCCACACGTGCTCTTCACTCCCACCCCTCCTAGCTTTCCAGCTACCAGAGCAGTAGAACGGTTAGGGTTGGAAGGAGACCTTGAAGAACTAGATCACCTTCAAGGATCGCATTCCAACCCAAACCATTCTATGATTCTATGATTTCCCGCAGTAGTCTAAGGGAGTGAAAAGCCTCCCTCCTTCCATCGTGCTGCTCTCACCTGCGCCTCGGCCAGGTCTCTTCTTCCTGGTGTCCACCCCGGCTGTGGGCTGAGGGTGGCTGGGGGTGGGTGGAAGCGGCAGCGACTGAATGCTACTTGGTTTGTGGAACTGTGACAGCAAGTGGGGGGACTTGGGGGGCAGCGGAGGCGGCACGTCAGCTCCGCTGAAGGCAGGAGAGGGGGGAAAGGAGAGCCTGTTCGAGGTCAGGGGGTGGGCGTGTGGCGGCGGCGGAGGAGGGGGAGGCGGTGTGNTGTGAAGCCCCTCCTGAAAACTTGGGTTTGTCAGCCTGAGGAGGAGCGAGCGGGGGCGGAGGAGCTGCGCCGGGGGTCACCCCCTTGGGAGGGCGATCGGCCGGAGGGGGCAGAGGGGGAGGAGGAGGGAAAGTGAGGGACGGTTTGCTGGAAGAGGGGGGCGGTGGAGGAGGGGCGGGCAGGCTGGGCCGTCCGGGGCCGGCAGCGGCTCCAGCTGCGGCTCGGGAGGTGCTGGGAGGCTCTGGTGGGGCAGCTGCCCTTGGACCTTCGGCTGCGTGCGGGGGGTTACTGCTCGCCTTTGCAGCGCTGCTGTTCGCGGGACCGGAGGGTTTGGGGGCTGCTGCTCGGACTCCGGAAGGCTGCCCAGGCCGCCCTGCTGAAAACCAGGTATCACACATTATATTATATTCCAGGGTTGAGCTCCCACTCATGGGACAAAACAGAGCAAAGAGCAAGCTCTTCATCTTCCCCTCCCCAGTGCATACCCTAGGGATTAAAGTAATTCTCCCAAAACATTTCATAGCCAACAGGTTGCCCATGGTGTAGTGGGACTTAAAAGGTGACATATTCTGATGGGCACCAGGGATTCTGCTTAGTTATGTTGGGAACTGCTAAGAGAACCTTAGCAGTCCCCCTCCCTGTTCTTAAGTTTCTGCAAAATGAAACAGTGTGAGAAGAAGACTTCTCTACAGAGATCTGGGGTCCTTCACACCAGCCTCATCTGCCTAGAACAGGCAGCAGAGCATCTTGAGTCCTGATGAAAAGGCAGCTTGACACACATCAAATTGCATCCTTGAAGTACTTGCTTAGGATTAAAATATTCACACAAACTACATAAATCCCAACCCCATGGATAAAGACCAAGTTCTTAAAAGCAATGCCTCAAATGCTTTCCAGAGGGCACAGGTTCAGATACTTTCTTTTTAAGAGCAAAAGCCCAAAGACTGTTGACTCCACAAAATTTCTTTTCCTGAGTAAATGTCAAGGATTTATCACAAAGCAAGATGTCAAAAACGGCATCTCATTCTATACTCATGTAATCTGATAGGCATGGCCATAGTTTTAACAACAACTGGAATTATCTACTGCAGCTGAAGCTATGTGAGGAAGCCCTATCACATGCAGTGCTGTGCATCTTGGGCTTCCAGGAAAAAAAACCCGGAAGGTAGAACAAAGGTCTGCCTTTCCTTGCAAAAGCCTACTTTACTCTGTGCTGTCTGAGCAGGCACCAGCTGCCCAACAGTGCCAGAGGTCATTGCTGTGACTCTAAAAGTCATCCCTTATTGATGCTGGCACTTCTTAAGGTGAAAGCAGCAGCAGGGCTCCCACATGTGCCTTCCTCCTGTCATTGTGAAGCAACAAAAACCTTTTCAGGTCAATAAATTACCTTGCTGGATCAAAGCTGTACTTATAAAATATATACTTTTAAAATCCAGAGGGCAAAAATCTTACATATGACTCTTTAAAGTAACACACAAGACTCTAATACCATAGAAATACATGTTAATAGAGAGAAGGAAGTATGACTTAGCTTATCAGTTTCAGCACAAATGGCACAGATTCCAATACTCTATTTGAGGCAAAATTAAAAGTTTTCCTTAAAATTATGTGAAAAGCTCAGTTAGAGAGATGTATTCAATCTCTTTCCTATCCAGTCTGGTGATAGCTTTTTATTTATGTTTTAACGAATATGGCACCCGAGTTCTAGAAAGTTGGCTTCAAGCACATTATTAATTGAGCCCTCCAAGGTCACATGATGAATTAAAGTTTCAGAAACACACACCCCCCCCCAATAAAAATCAATCATTAAAGCTAATCCTAGAGTGCTTTTATCCCAAATCACTGCTCTCCCCAACTGTGCTTTCATACAAATGAAGCCCTTACCTGCCATGTCCCTCTGGCCTGCTGGTCTGAGAACAGGGAAGCCACCAGCAAATAAACCTCCCAGAGGCTGCTGAGAGCCACTGCCTTTATTAGCAGCTGGGTTAACTCCATCTCTGTTAGCTCCTTTGGGTTCTGTTAAAAAAGACAAAAACAAAAAAGAGTATATTAGAAAATTATTCCATCCTTGCCCTGAGACTTCTAAGCCTTGCCACCAACAAACAGACAAGGCCAGACTTTTCCCTCTACTGTTACTACAGTAACTGCCATCACTCTCTGACCTGTCCCTTGGAGCACAGCACCCTCTGGTGCTCTTACATTAATCATGACACCATAACACAAGAAGTTGTGTTAGGTCTAATATTAGATTTATGTTTCCAGAATTTTTTGGCATTTTTTTTCTTTTAATCTGGTAAAAAAACAATTTTTCTACTAGAGCAAACAGTTCCCACTTAATTATTTTATTGAGAAGCTCCAAGGGATTTCATCATTCACTATTTTTTAGTTGTTTGTTTTTTTTTAAGACAAGAAATGCCTGTTAATGCCAGTTATAGACTTATCATAAAGTGTTAATAGTAACTGATCTTAGAGCAGGATGCAAGCTTAGTGAGTGTCCCCTCTCTGCATCCTAAGCCACACGAAGATGCAGACCTTTGCTGAACTCCCTATCTGCCCTGTCCAGCTGACCTCTGATGTGTGGAAATCGATCTCAAGTTATGAGCAGGTATGTTTATTCAGCGCTGGGAGATGAGTAACTCCGTAACTCTCTCCCTCAGGGACATGGTAAGCAAGGTTACATGCACATTTCCAGGAGTAGGTGTTTCATACTACAATTAGTTCCGGGCATAGGTCCCTCCCCATGCCCACCCAGACTCCGCCCTCACTGAGAATCCCATCGTTTTGAGTCAGTGGAAGATGAAGTAACAAGTCTTCCTCCCCAATCCTTGACCAAGAAGCTGAGCTGTTGCTTTCCTGCATGGACCACAGAGACTTGGTTTTTGTCCTTGGTTGTTGGGGGTCTGAGACATGGGTCCCCATATCTAAGCTCTCCTTCTTATCTTTGAGCTATGTGTTCTTGCTGTCCTACTCTCTGTCCTACCTTATCTTATTCCACTAGGACATGTTTAACTTCTACAAGCATTCTGCTTAGCCTAGCTTTTCTAATTTCTTGAAGTAACCCTTTGTCTCTCCCAACTCACCTCCACCCACACCAGAGGCTTCAGCAAAGCCCACCCAGGCCTTACTGAGGAGCACATACTTACTCTCAATCTGTGGTGCACTGCGGTCATTGATTTGAGTCACTTTCCTTAAGCGAGTTCCCTGCTGGATGTCAGCCAAGAGTGCGTTTCGTGCTTTTTGGTCTTCCTTTCCCAACTTTGGTACCTCTGAACTTGCCTGTTGACAGTAAGACCATTAGATAGGAGGTACAGACAGAAATTCTTAGATGCTTGGAAAGGATACATAGGCAAACATGGGATAGAAGATTTGAAATAAACCATCCTTCGCAACTGTCACTTCAAAGCCTTTGAGCTGAATCAAGAAAAACAGCATTCAGTTGTGCAGGAGGAAGGAAAGCTGGAAATTTAAATATAACACAAATCTAATACTAGCTGGGCTAATACTGTTGAAATTAGAGGGCGTGCTTAAATGAAACATGACCTCTTGCTTGGCCATTTATGGCCTGTGCCCCACAATTCCAGCTCTGAATACCTCTCTTAGGACTTTTCATGCTATTTACAATGCTCTATGACAGAGATTTTATATGCCACATTAGAATAAATACGTTTTATCCACTTTGCCTTAGGAAAAATACAGATAAGTGCATACTGTATTTATATTTTAATGCAATCTTTAATTAATTTAGACTGTCTCTTTGTATTGGAGAGTCACAGCATCTAAAGTAGACCATCTTTAGAACACTACAATTATATTGTAGTACCTTTCCTGCCTTATTGAAGCTCCACAAGGCAAAGTCAAGTTACAGTTTAAAGTTTTGTAATAAACCCAAAGCTTATGTTTATTTGTTATTCTTATTTCATCAAGTTCCTTGTTTCATACACACACACACAAACACACACACACACAAAATCAGATCTTTAAAGCATTTGGACTTCCTCGAAGCAGATATTAGCCAACAAAAGCTGTTGTTTCTAAACCTATTATGGGTGACAGAGTGGTCTAGCAGAGGGGAATCTTCACCTCACGCAGAGGATCTGTTGCTTGCTTCCAAAACTCCCATCTAACTTCCTAAAGAGAATGAATACCAGAAATGTTTCCATAGAGCCCTTAATTTCAGCATCACAGTTGTGATAAAGCAGAACAATGTTATCACGCTTTAAAACAAACAAACAAAAAAGCTCCAGCTTGGTAATGACATTGTGAAAGCAAACAGAAACTTGAAAACACTTAACCCGCTGCTGAATTAATGAAGTGTGTAACTTGCTAATTCCAAATGAAGTATTCTATCAGTGCGATATTATTCTCAGTTATTTTTGTATGTACTAAAACAAAACCCCAAACCCAAGCACACAGGATTTGCCGCGCCCCGCTAGATGGAGCTCCAGACCGACGATAACACCGGCGCATTCCTGAGCCCTGATTTAAAAACTCGGAATTAGAACCTGACTAATATGTAACCACATATTATTATAAAATATTAGGAACTGCCCCCACTCCGTTACATAGTTTCCCCATTTGAAACAGCACTGCCTGTCCTTGTACTTTCAGGACAGCGAGCCCCACTGCCCACTAAGACGCCCCTGAAGAGCCACCCGTGTCAGCAGCATGACTTTGCACAAGCCAGAAACCATTTCCACTCGCATTCTCTGGAAGCTGACAATACTTACTATGAAAAATGGAAATACCATAACTGGAACAAGAGTGGTTCCCTTCCTCACAAAAGCTCTTTACCAGTATCTTCAACTTCATACCTCTCTACTCCCACTAATGACTGTGCTGTAGCAGGACAAACAGGATCTAGAGGAATCTGATCAAGACCAATGCTTAAAATTAGATTCGGCAGCTGTCTTTTCATTTCCTGGCTCAAGTGTCCATATATTATGCCAGCTGTCCACTTCACCTCCCTGATCCACTTCTCTGAGTAGGCAGGCTATTGGAATATAAAGTTTTGATATCCAAACAGTTATTAGGATAAAATAGTCCACTTGTGGCAATTTACACTTGCAAGTAACCTGTGACTTGTATCAATTTAGCGAAATTAAAACATTAATTTGTTCATAATTTGTGGCATAAAAAAACCAGGAATACTATTCTGCTGCTGCATAATGCAGTGTAACATGCTGTCTTTCTCTTACAACAGGTCCCTGTGCTCCAAGCAGAACTCCATCCCATTCCCCAGCTTCTCTTCTTCCTCTTCATGTACCTAAGAGATACACTCTTCCATGCCCAGCCTGGTGGACTCAGGTGATTGATTAGCTGCTGAGTAGCTCGATAGGGATTCTATTTTCCATTATGAAGTCAAGATGGCCTGGGGTGTAATGTTGCCTGATTGCACAGCAGTCAGAGCTCCTTTAGATTTCTTGTTTGCTGCCTGCCAATGGCCAGTGTCAATCTTTGTCAAGAATTGTTTCACCAGGTACCTCACCCATTCATCTACTGGTGTCCTGTGTTTGCAAATTCCTGGTTTTACAGTATTGCTTTTTGATACAATCAGAAAGGAACCTTCCTTCCCTTGAAGAAATTAATCCACAATTCACAATTCAATCCATAGCCTAAGAACATATAATAAATGTGTAAGTTTTGCATCAAGAGAAAAACAGAAGAACTCTTATGGCTATCAAATCTTCAGTCCCAACCACATGCAATAGAAGTGTTTCAGCAGGAAGACAAATATATTTTGAGTCACAGAGGAAAAACAGCTGCAAGACAAAAGATGCAATTCTTAGGCTACTTTCTACCCCACCACCTGCAGGGCAGCCTCATTTATTTACAAAAAGAGAAACTTCTCAATATTTCAATGAAAATCAGAAGGGCAGTAGAGAAGAATGTGAAGACCATTTGTTTTATCAGATGTCAGAGCTGCCTCAGGTAACACAGAGTGAAATTAAATTCCATACTTTATTTACAGGAATTGGTAAGGGAACAGTGTGTTCTCATTACCTTAGCAACCACTAGGTTATTCTGCTACTATTTCAGACACAAAGAACATCATGTTCAATACATACTTAGAAACAGAATGGAACATACCACACATGTAAATAGCCTGAACATAAGAGAACTATTTCCTTTTCATCTCACCAAACTCCACTATGTTTTGTCTTCAGTGTCCTAACTTACACACTCAGCTATGCTATGTAGTAAAGTATAGGACTGATTCTTGGGCTATCTCTCCAAAGTACCTGCAAACAGGAAAATACCATGAAACTACAATATTTGGAGTGATATTTCAGAGTATAAATCACAATGATTTTTCCATCACTGTAATGATGGAAATAGACATTTCAAAAAAACTTAGACTGGCTGAGATATGAATGAAGACAGCATGATTATACAAAGAGATCCAAATCACTGCATCTGGAGGCCATTTGAAAAGAAAAACAAACCAAAATATGCTCCCCCACTGCTGGGACAGGGTGGGTGGGGAAGAAAACAATAAAAAAGAAGATGTACAGTAACACAATGTACAAATGTCAAGTGTCAAACTGAAAGTGACCAGATGACAAGTTCTAGCAGTATCTCTGAAATGAAAGCCTGCATCCTGAACCTGGCAGGGGAATCCAGCAGTGAGCCTGCATGAGCAAGTGTGGTACACTCCTCTGATTTATCTCATTCTTTCAGAAAAAGCAATATGAACAAAAATGGAATTACAAAATCAGTTCTGGCCTCCAGATCTTTAAAATTACATTTTGAAAGCCTGGAGATGCACAAGAAAGAGCTAAAGCAGTATTAAAAACCCTGGACACAACAGCTTGGAATTTAGCAGCTCAGTCTGGTCCATCAGCCTTGAAGTCTATCTTCAGGGTGGTCTCCCTGCACAACACAACCTGTACAGGGAACTGGTGGTGAGGACTCAGGCAGCAGAGACAGGTATTTGGTGAATTAACGTGAGATGCAACCAGACAAGCTGCAGATGGCAGCAGAATATCCATCTCCTGGTTTTCAGATCAAGGCTGGATCCTCTCTGGCAGAAGTGCCTTTTGCGAAGCACAAGTCACTGGGCCTAGTGCAGGTATTGCTGATGTGCAGTAGACTGCAGTGGAGGGGTCACAGCCAGTGGTTTTTAACAGCTTCCTGCAGTTAGGAGTTCTGTGAAAGTGGATAATTTTGTTTAGGATAACAACTTTGTATTTTTACACTGTGTATATATAGATCAGTCAAGGTTTGGCCCTGAATGATCACAATCTTAACACCCTAAATTGGATTGTATCTGACAAATTAAGAACGGAGAGATTTTCTAAAGGAAAAGTAACTGAAATCCATTGCAATGAGCTCCATTTCTAGGTACTCCATTTTGCTGTGATACTTCCATCACCTTCAGAATGTCACTTTACATCTTGTAAGACAGATGGAAACATCGACCTACCCTCTGGGCTTCTATGATACTTAAAATATTTAAGAGGTATACGTGCTCAGATACTAAAATGATGCAAATGCAGGAGGCACCACCATTTGAGAAAGTGTATAGTAGTACTAATTGTTATCTTCAGATTTTATAGAGTACCCTTGCACATGGGAAATCCTCTGGACTCTGGGCAGGTAGTTCTGGTTGAAATGGATAAATACAATGTCCCATAAATGGGATATATTTACTTTGATTTTTAAATATTATCTTTAATGAATTTGTAAAGTACTTTAGGGCAGTGTAGTTCTTCATAAACATGACAGGTGCAGCAAAAATGTGCCTCTGAACAATCCAATAGCCAGGCAGGCAGGGGCCTTTGTTTCAGAATAAATCCATAAGTTGATGGGAAAAGAAGATCCAGTGCTCCAGCTCTAACATAGGAGGGATCATAAATAAGATAAAATAATATATACTCTTATTCAGAGAAGTTAATTGTACTGAGTGTACTGCTTACATGTAATGAATTGTATCATCACAGTAGTTTCCCCTTCCTGGTCACACTGGAAAGAGTTATGTAGAAAATTTATTTATTTATCTGAACTAGCTAAGAAAAACTAAACAAAAATAATTAAAAATGTATTTAGCTTATCCTTAACTATCTATTTGGTGAGACATATAACGATAAAATTAAAAATCTATCAATTTGACATCAATATTTTATTATGGGCAGAATGAGAGCTCTCTCTTTTGCTGACAATTTTAATTATTTCTTTGAATCTGGTGACAATCATCCTTCCTCTCTCCCACTGTCAATTTTCCCCCTACACAACGTAGAGAAGGGAAAAAAAATGAAAAAAGATTCAATGCAGAGATCAAACACAGATACTTGAAGATGGCATAAGCAGCATATATTTTAGCATAAAAAGGGTTTGAGGACACCCTTTAACAAAACCATAGCTTCCTGTTTTTCTCTGCCATGCTCAGGAAAACCTGCAGAGACATGGGCTGAGGCAAGCGATCTTCACCAGTGCAGCATGCAACACCTCAGGTTTGGCTTTTAAGGAAGGGAAAGACAGTGCTGCAAGATAAAGGATGAGCAGAAAGCTCTAGGATAAGGAATATTTGATCACAGAGACACATTCATGAAAGCAAGAGTTCCTGGGCCAGTCCTGGCCTTTGTAATCCAATCTGACATAATTCAGAGACCCAACTTAAACTAAGAAATGCAAAAGAAAAAGTCTACAAACATGGCAATGGACAACTAAAACCAGCATGTAAAACAAGCAGACAGGGCAAAACCAGCAATAGCTGCGTAGTCAATGCAGTCAGTAATGTGATAGTGCCAAGTCTGGCCAAAGAAACTGTACTTCAATAGTGAGAGACAATTAAAACACTTAAATCAGGGACCTACAAAGCATCAAGGAAGAGCATGGAACACTGGAAATATAACAAAATCCCCTGAATATTATTCCTATATAACAATAACTGCAATTCTGGTGTAGACAAACCTGAG
>VYZS01003558.1:13179-23682 GCA_013400695.1 Neodrepanis coruscans | reverse complement strand
CTTCTCTATTTGTGAACAGCAGGGCGAGCACAGCCTCATCCCTGCCAGGCTCTGCAATCAGAGAACCTTCTGGACGGCTTCCTCTCTGCTGTGCTGAGTTCCAGCAAATATCTGGATGGACACTGAGCCATCCTGGATCCGTGGGACAAGAAAATTCATGCAGTGACAAATGACACGTTTGGTGCTTTGAGGAAGAAGTTTGCAGAGGGGGTTGATGGCGATTGCCGTGATGAGAAGATGCAGTACAGCCGATCACCGCCGCTCCCACATCAGTCGGAAGGACACGCCGGTATCACCACCACCATCAGGTCAGCCGTGTCAGTTTGGGGCAGGTTTACACGGGCAACAAAGTGCACGAGGGGAGTGAGCAACGACACCCCTCAGTTAAATCGCAGCTTATCACAAGGCACAAAGCTACTGAGACATGTAATGCCAACGACAGGGGTACCAACCATGTCACTTCACATGCCTCCATCTCTGAGCAGGGGGATACTGCATATGAATCCTAGGAATATGATGAACCACTCCCAGGCTGGAATTCCCACTCAGGGCATTGGAAGTCCCAGCAGGACAAACAGCATGAGCAGCTCAGGGTTAGGCAGCCCCAACAGAAACTCTCCAAGCACAATATGTTTGCCAAAGCAGCCCCTCTTGACAACCTTTTACTGCATGTCTGGATTTGGGATGAACAGAAACCAGGCATTTTTAATGGAACAGACGGAAGTGAAAATGTGCCGTGACTGGACCTCTCAGATTTTCCAGCACTAGCAGACATAGACAAAAGGGAAGGAAGTGGCAATCCAACTCCTTTTATAAACCCTTCAGCTGGAAGGGTTGGAATGGTAACAAAACCAGCAAGTGAGACATCTCAGGACTTTTCAACAGCGTTACCAGGCTTCAGCTACAAAGACCCAGCGCCAAGTAGTGATGACAATAAATCTAATTTGAGTACAGCAGGCAAAGCATCATCCAGCACAGATGGGTCCAAGTTTCCTGGAGATAAAAGTTCAGCCACGCAGAACAACAACCTGCAGAAAAAAGAGATCCAGGTGTTACCTGATGGTCGGGTTACCAACACTCCTCAAGGGAGGGTGACGGATCAGTTTGGAATGATTGGCTTGTTGGAACGCTCATCAGGGCAGCAGAGACAGATCCAGGATTGGTACATCCCACATTAGGAACTGATTTAACAACACCAGGTCTCAATCTCAACTCTCCTGAAAATCTTTATTCCAAATTAGCTTTCCCCTGGGCATCATCACCTTGTCGACTCCAAGACACAGCCTTCCGTGTTCCATCCAAACACTTCACTAACATTCACAAGAGGGAAAAGACTGCAATAAAACTTGGCCAATGTGGAGAAGGTCTCCTGTTTTATCTCCACGACACGAATGGAGGGGGTGTATTACAGCTCTCAGCAGCAGGAGAGCTGTTTAACTTGGATTGGAGACACCACAAAGAAGAAAAGGGGGGAAGGTTAATTTTCATGGAATCTTATAAGCAAAGGCCTTTAAAAAAATAAAAATGTTAAACATCACCCTTCTCCAAGATGGAGAGATTAAAGAGGTTCCACCAGAAGTTTCTCAAAGCCCACTGCATTAAGAAAGGCTGTGACAAGGCCGAGAAGCACAAAGGTCTCACTAAGCCACGGCTGTGAGTTCTCTCAGTAATTACGACCTTTTGAACACTTAAATTAAGGCCCAAGCCTCAGAGGCTCTTTGCTACAACAGGACAACTGTATCAAATCAATCTGGAAAAATTGTCTTTCACAAGATAAGGTGTTGGCAAGGAATCTGAGGATACATAAATCATCCACAAAAATATAAAAAAATTCTATGTTTCAGTATCTAACAGCAATTACTTGGGAGTTTGAAGAACCACAAAAAAAATGGCTCAGCTTGTCAAGGAAGATTTATGCTCTATGGTTTAAGGAGTACAACTTAGCTAGTTTAGCAAAAAATGGGCTGGTTTTTATCACTGTATATTGAAAATATTTTCAAGTGTCACAAGTTTAAAAAGACCCATCAGTGCAGATCAGATAAACTGGAAATGAATTTCCTGACGCTGTTGTGCTTAATCAAATAATGAAGGTTCAGCGGGAACTGAGCTCACGAATTGAGACAAGACATTTCAAGAAAAAACAACGTTTACTCTTCTGCAGGCTCTTCTGTCATACAACTGTGCTGGGATCCACTCTGGGACCGAAATGCACAAAAGTTCACAATTTATTTTATGCTGCAAGAATTTAATTGACAGCAATGTGTGCACACTCATAGTGTGTTGCAACAATTATAATCCAGTCCCACACAGCTGAGATTTAGCTGATTGTTTGGGGAGGTCAAGAAAGAAAGTCTGGCAGCTCTTTTCTTGGGACCAAGACAGAACTTCAGCATTAATGGATTCCTGTGCACGCAGAGATGAGCTGCTGTGGGAGGCAGCACTCCTGCAGAAGGAAGAGAATTAACTCCATCCCAGCTGAAAACCAGGACAAGAATGGACTTGTGCTCAGGCAGCACAACCCTCCAGCACACAGATTTTCTGCTCACTGCCATATTAATCATATTGAATAACGACTCATGTCAGATTCGGGGGTTAGTTTTTGTTTTGGCAGCTCTGACCCTCCTCAACTTATTTATTCACCATAAAAATGCGTCATTGGGTAATTTGGGTCTCACTCCCTCAGGGAATTGCTGTTACACAAGCCTCTGGGCATTGGTGGCACACTAAGTTTTTCCCCTGCTCTTTTGGCACACAGGTTAGTGAGTTTATTGCAAGTCATAAATACACAGCCTCATTTCAAAATGTGTGTTTCTGGAGTGGGTGCTCGGAGTTATGTTTTTCTTTTGGGGTTTTCAATGAATGACTTCTGTAAATCTTAATTTCAGTAACACTGGCAAGGTTGAAAAAACATTTTTTGCTTTCATAAGAGTGGGGACTGTTTTCATAAAAGGCTCTGAAATCTATAATATCTTAAGATATTTTCTGCTAATAATGAAGGTACGAGCCAGTAGGGGACAAAAATTCAAATATAAACTGCCCTGTCCAGTATCCAAGCAACATGAATTCTTTTTGAAATGGATCTTGAATTCTTTTTGAAATGGATCTACATGCTCAGTAGAAAAGAGATGCAAATTTGAAATAGTCACCCAGCTCTACACACATTTTTAGAAGTCACACAAAGCTGGTCTTTTTGGGGGCCATTCATCATCTTTGAAATCAGCATGCAACTTCAAAGTGACAAAACCAGCATCTGAGACAGCTACTACTGAAAAATTACCACTACCCAAGTTATTTCATGAAATTACTGAGAAAAGCAGTCGAAGGAAAGGACTAATAGCTATGCTCAGAACAAACAAAGCATCAGTGGAGTAACAGGGCAGAAGAAATGGGTTTAAGTCTGTCAAAAACTGAGAAGCCAAGAATCCCTTGATCTGGACAGAGCATAGATTTGAATGCCAGCTTCCCTTCCCCAGCTTGGATCCAGGACTACCAGCTTCTCAATCTGAGACAACTAAAATACCTAAAATGCACACATGAGATCTCAGAACTGCATGACACGGTTGCACGATGAGAGTATAAAATGTTGCAGTTGTGTTGAAACACTCAGGCTGAGAGGTTCAGATAAAACTGTCAGACAGGAAAACATCTTACTGATTATGGATCTATTTTGCATCTCAGATTCCAACCCCTACACAAGGGGAAGGGAAAAGTTCAAACAACTACCACCATATTTTTACATCACTGGAAGAACATTTCTTTCTTCTAACACAAAACCCAAATACTTCAATTCTAAATTAAAAGACTGTATTTTCAAAGACCCCCAATGCGAGTCAGCTACAACACCAGTCCTAAGTAGCTGCAATTTTTTGGAAAGTCATGTTTGACACAGATGTTCCTTCTCAGCAGGGATTGGCATTTTATTGATCCATTACTCTTTTGAAGCTGTATATATTTTTAATCAAGTACTGAATCCCCTACTAGAAATAATTCGTATTGTTTTAATCTTAAAACTCAAACCATTCCAGTTTAAAGTTTGCCTGGCACCAAGCTGGCCCAAGTAAACACCAGCAAACAAACATAAAGACATTGTTTCTATGCAAACAAAAAAACCCAAATGAAGTGCACTCGCAGGGAGCCTTAGTGCCTGCAAATTAAGGTAAGCTGAGACCTCAAGAATTTTAAGCATTTCCCACAACATTGGAGGGGTTAATTTTGCAAGCTAATTACTCCAGGTGGCTGGAGAAAGGCAGAAATCTTCACAGTAGGAAGCATTTGTTCTAACAAGGGAGAGACAATAGAAGAGATCCCACCCAACCCATTGGCAAAACCCCTCCCTTCACAGGAACAGGAGACCAAAGCCCTTCTCCAGAAGCACAATTGGCAGCAACTGAATGAATGAATGAGCTGTTCCCCAGGCTCATTCCTGCCTTTTTTTTCTGCCTTTCCTCAATATTTTTTGAGACACTTAACACCTGTTAATTTCAGTAACACTCAGGTCACGGCGTTCATTTGTTCCTCGTGTCCCCTGGACGAGGGACAGGACGGGACCTGTCCCTGTGGGCCCAGAGCAGCACCCACCACACAGAAGGTGCACCTGAGCTCCTGGAATGTGGCAGAGCACGGACACCCCAAACCCTTCCAGGAAAGGCTGCACAGCCAGACTTCAGCGAGGGAGGAAGAGCAGGGGATTTCTAGTCTACACCCGGACGATACTTTTCTGGTGTTCTTTAATTGCCTGTTTTTCACATCTTTCTTGCCCCAAGAGTAAACACTCAGGGCTCATGTGACAGCCTGACTCCCCAGCTGAAGGGCCTGGCAGGGTTCTACACACAGTGCAACTGCTTCAGGACAAAAATCAGTGTTTTTATGGATTTGAGGTCTGCACAACATAATTCTGACACTTATGGGGCTTCTAAAAGTCCTGCAATACAATTATACAACAACTCGGAAAATGCAGAACACAGGCAAGAATGATGAAAATCACTATCCACGAATGCTGAGAAATAGTGCAATAAAATTAGAAGAATATGGATTTAGTAAAATACACAATTCTCCTTCAAACAATTTACTAAATGGCCAATTGCACACTCAAACAGTTACTTGGCATTGTAAAGAACTTCATCACCTTTCAGCCACTAGTCTTAAAATTTTCAAACAATAAACACCAACCAAGCAAAGTAACAAGTAAGTTCATTCCAAAGCCACTTGTATTCAGAGCTGTTGACTTCTAAGACAAGAACAAATGTATTGTCAGAGAGCAGAAATAAAACTGGGCCATGGTAACACCAGGATGTTGAAGGTGGACATTTTCCCCACTATTTTCCGAACAAGTTAAACCATTCCAAACCACCTGAGACCTCACAACAGAAAACAGTGAACGACAAACAGGCTTTGTCACCACCACTAGTTTCAGGTCTTCCTTGCTGCCTGGACTGTCACATGGACTCTGCAGCAGCTTTACATCATTCAAGGCACTATTTCACTTGTGAAAAAAAAAAAGACCTGGACATCTTGCTGACAAGTAAAATCGAGAGAGTGATTTGGAACAGTATAAAGACAGTCATGTACAGACAACTGCTCTTTCATGCAAACAAAGCAATACACAAATCCACTGGTTTTAGAGGAAGACAAGCTCTCTTTCTCCATTCAATTAATTCTTTTCAGCTTCCAGCACTTGAAACATTTTTTTTTTGGAAAAAGCTTTATGAATCAAGTCTAGTTCTCAAGGTCTTAATGACATTTAGACATTTAATTAGCAAGCCATCACTTGGACTGGCATCCAAACCTTTTGTCAGAGACCTAATTCCACGCCAATTCAAACATCCCATTAGTCTTATATTAACTAACAAGAAGTCTCATAATATTCTGGTTCCTTGATTGCACTGGCAAGCATTGACAACAGTGGACTGAGTCTGACTGAATGCCATTGACAGTGGACACGAAAATATAACAGTCACATATGTGTGTGAACTGGTTCCCAGTCACACTTGGTGCCTCCTGGTAGCCTGGATGAAATTATGACACTCAAGTGGAAAAATAAAATAAAATAAAAAAGATTGACTGAATTAAAGCTGTTTTGTTGCTTCCAAGCTCAGTTCTCTTCTTAAACCCTCCTGGAGTTCATTCTGAACCATATTCAGAGACTTACACCTGTGAATTGAAGTGTCATTACTCTGTGTTGGAATTTCTTCCCCAAGACACATTCAGCACACAGGGTTTTTAAAATGTCATTCACATACACAACATCACAAAAAAAAACACATAACCTATATTTGGAACCAAAGAAGAAAAATCACAGTAGCAAACGCCCTTTTTTCAGCTTCTATTCTAATTTATATCTGTAGTTTTCAATGAAATAACAGCAAAACAGGACGTGTAAAAACGTGCTGGAACAAATGGCATAAATTCTGTAGGGTTTTTTCTTGCTCTTTTGGAAACAGGAATTTTACACAAGTTTGAGTCAGCACTCCACTTGACTGGGCTACAATTAGAGTCCTATACAATGAAAGGCTTGTAGCTGAACAATTTGAACACCATGGAACAAAATCCCAATAGAGTAATTCCACTGAAACACATGGGAGAAGGAAGACTGACACCCAGGAAGACTAAAGAAATACATATTTGAGGGAAATGGGAAGTATTCAGAGTTGTCCTTAACCCTAGCATAGATAAGGGCTGCAAACAACCTTTTGTTATATTGTTTTATTACAAAAAATAATCAATGTAGCTTTATGTTAAAATGCAACTATGTGGAAAACACGGCCACAGATCCTGCTACCCTTGGAATCTCACGTATCCCAGCACTGGCAGCTGAGGGATCCCAGCAGCAACAAGTGACAATTGTAGCATCAAGGTTACTGGCACTGAAACTTTTACTCCCAAACTGCTGACCAGCAGGCTTTCAATGCCAAAAGTGAAGTCTAATATAATCAGCTTGGAGTTTTTTGGTAATTGGTCTAGATCCTGGTGTACAGGAGGTCTGGTTTTGTTGTACAGCAGCTGCTGAGAGCCAACAATTTCACCCAAACTTCACTCAACATCCAAGTCTTTCCTGACTAAGAGTAATCAGTCAGACTTTATGTGAGCCCTTGGATTGCAAGTTCCATAGGAAACGGCTTGGAAAGAGTAGAGACCTTAAATGTAGATCTTCCTAAGTAGAAAACACACGAGTTGCAAACAACCCCAGTGAGATCAGGTGTGTAACTCCAGAAATCCCATTCAAGGCACGTACAGCCTTTTCTTTGGAGAATGTCAAATTCAAATACTTGCCCACCACCCCAACATCGCTGAATTCTAAAAAACACAACCAAAAAAAGGCAAAATCCACAACCAACATAAACAAGTATTGAGTTCAAAACTGCTTGGGTCCTGTATTCCCCCCTACAACAGTAGAAGAAATGCAGATACTGAGCCCTGTAAGAGCTTTGCTTTGCACATCATAAATGGGAGTTTTTCACCCAAGGAACTCCTAAATGTGTGGGAGACAGACAATCTTTTCCTTGGAGCAGGCACTGGAAGGGCATCAGCACAGGCCTGAAAGAACAAATTTTTCTTCAAGAATGAAAGCTAATTTCTCTTTGTCATGAAAATTAAGTGCCTACTTATGTACTGGAGGCTTTTACTGAATAGCAAAATGACAAGATGGGGCCGCATTTTCACTGAAATGAACAGGTTGCTGCAGAATACTAAAATTTCAAATTAGGCCCTACATCAGCCACAGGAAAGGCATTTTTTCACTAAATAGGCAAGAGCAGTGCAAAGGTCACCCACTTGGACTCCTAAAGTCATTAAGCAGACTTCTGACAATGTTTCAAAGCTTTGAGAGCTCAAACGCGGCACCTAATTGCCTGAAAAAGTTCACAAAAGAAGCCACGTCGAATTTCTGGTCCCCAGAACAAGCTTAGTGCTTTCTGAACAGTAAAGACAAACGTGACCAATCAGCGAGATCAACGTGGGCACCAAAAGACTTTGCGACACAAGTCAGAAGTTTCAATTACATTTTTAAAACACAAATATTAGGACGGTGTTTTGGAAACAAGTAACCACGGAAAAGAGACACGTAATTTGAGCAGCACAAACCAAGACAGACAGCAGAGGAATGACACCAAGGCATCAGCAACTCGAGACAAAGTGGAAGTTCTTTGCAAGACTTGTGTCTGAATTTAGCACCACAAAGGCAGCACCACCATGACCTGTGTCCAGCAGGAACAGCTGAGGGACTCGGTATTTTCATGTGGATACTGTACACACAGAACATTAACTTAGTAACACTAAGAGCGTGTTTGATCAAACTGTTTCGCTGGACTTCCAAAAGAAATGTCTTTTGTCACAGTCTGATGGGGCTTAATCGCTTCTAAAGCACCTGAGACATTCACAAAGCAACACAGGTAACTGTTGGTGACTGACATGAAACAAAGAGCTGTAGTCAAGAAATGCCGCCCTTTCCAATAACCTTTTTTCTGATGGTTCAAGGAGTCAAATGGATTGCATTGTTAAACTAAATCAAAGATAAATCAAGCAAGTTTTACTCCAGGTTATGAACTGTTCTGGCTTTTTTTTTTCCTTTTTAATATAGAAGCATTTTAAATGTTTCAACTATGACTGATAACTGAATGTTTAAATGTTTTAACACAAGTAAAAATAAAAGCTGTTACTACTTCACACGAGCAGAAACAGCCACCTCTGAGGATAACACGGCTGTTCAAATTGTTACACCACAGCCTCACCGAACACCTTCTCTACAGTCAGTGAATTCCAAGACACCACTCTTCATGTGCCTGAAATAAGCAGCACTTCTAAAAAAAATTAGGAGCTGACAGAATCTGCTCTCCAAGCTCCTGCATTCCAATGGCCCCAAGTAGGCACCAACGCAGTAAATGTCCTTCCAGCAACATCCCTCATGATGTTCCCAAACACATCCACAGAGAGGTTCATTCAATACATACAAGGACTGTCTGGGAGGTATGTTCAGCAATTAAATACTTTGTACATAAAAAATAGTACATTCTATCCATGGGAAAAAATAAAAATTATCCTCTTGCAAAACAAAGTGCTCACAAACACGTGGGAAAAGCTTTTCAATACGCAGTCAGTCCTCTCGTGGTAGCACCTACTGCTGCTTTCTGACCCTGTGTAAGGCTGATCTCCAGGCTCGTGATGCAAGGAATAACAAAGGCACTGAAATACAGGCCCAGCTGTAAACTCACCTCAATTTTGACTTGCTCCACAGTACATTCCCGCAGCGTAGTTGCATGTTGCAATCAAGGGAAACAAAGGAGCGGCATGAAGAGCAATATTACTTCCATGAAACTCCACTACTCGGCAAATCAATAATTTCTGAGAACAAAGATCAGCTACAAGCGAGAACTTTAAACCCACAGTGAGTAACAACAACCTACAATAAACAGGAAAACCATCACAATAATGACTGAATTGTACAGAAGAGATTATAACTCTACTCTGGCAGAGGACACCAATTTATGACAAGGACTGTTAATTATAAAAACCCCAAACAAGAAAAACTCATCACAACAAAAATCTCTACACACTACAAGCTGCATTTCTTTGTTTTTAATAACACACAGGAATTTCCAGGAAGTTATTACATATAACGAACAGGTTGGGAAAATTCCTTAGTATGAGTTTGCTCCTATCACTCTGAAGTTCACTGTTCCCCCAAGGACAACAAAAGCAGCAACATGGACACAAATCTATTCTGCTCTCAATACCTGAACATAAGTGTGTGACCAAAGCAGAGGACTTTTGCACAAAAAAAGAAGTCTTGCAAAAACAAACTGATGGGTAGTTTCCAATACAGCTATGGCCATAAATTTAACTTTACAGTTCTTTTTAGTTTCACCACTAAGTTTGAACCTCATTTCTTGTTTCTATAACCAGAATCTCCGTCAATATCTTATTTTTATTCACACCTTTATCTTTCAATATTCCCAAAAACCAATTAAAAAATAAAACACACCAAAACCACAAACCCAAACAATTCACTCATCAGGAGATAAACCAAAATAAGGAGCAGGAATCCACTTCAGCATATGACAATGACAGCTATAAGTTCTACCCTGACATGCTTACTCAGGCAAACAAATAATTTCTTAAGAATCATAGAGTTGTTTTGTTTGGTCACCAACACCAACAATATCCTCAAATCCATCACTAAACCAGGCCCTTAAGTGCCACAACCACCTCCAGGGACCTAAAAGAGGTAACTTTATCACTTGGTGATACTGCACCACTTCCCCTGGCAAGCTGTTCCAATGGAGGAATTTTCCTTCATACCCAACCTAAACTCCCCAGGTGCAAATTGACAACTGCTTCCTTTCAGTTACTTGGCCAAGAGACCAACCACCACCTCACCACAACCTCCTTTCCAAGTAGTTACAGAGTTACACGATCCCCTCTGAGCCTCCTCTTCTCCCGGCTGAACACCCCCGGCTCCCCCAGCCCCTCCTCACAGGACCTGCCCTCCAGACCCTTCCCCAGCCCAAT
>VYZS01003556.1:0-18351 GCA_013400695.1 Neodrepanis coruscans | reverse complement strand
TTGTCTTTTCCGAGTGTGGATCAGAGGCACATTGGCCATTTCCATGGCTGTGAAATTTATTTTCCCTTTGGACACAGAAAGAGAAAGAAACTTCTTTTAACCTGCATATCCTCCCCTGCAAGTAACCCTGCATATCCTTTCCTTAGTACTGGTGCTGTGAAGGAAGTCCAGGGGGGCTGTGCTTCAGCAGAATCATCTCTTGGTAATGCTTTCCCCCCAGAGTGTTCTGCTTCTCTGACAGCACATCCTGCTGGCCCCTAAAGGATAATTGATGTGCAAAGCTCTAATTTTAATTAGAAGCTTCCCATTTTAACACTACCAAAGGATTAAAATAATTAGACAAAAAGTAGGCAAGCTCTGCACCCTTGAGTCTTGACTTACAATACAGGGTGAAAGGGATACAGCTCAGGCAAGATAGAAAATTCCACTGGTTCTCAATTTCTCTGCCGTTAACCTCAAATACTTTGCAGACTGTTAATTTGATCTGCAACCCTCCCCCAGCTAACCTCAAGGCTCAAGAACAGCTGAGGTTATCGCCTCATTTCCAAAAGTGCTTCTGGAGGGAAACAGCTGGAGTTGCCCAGCTGTTCCTCCAAATAAAGGAAATTAATGAAAAGGAAGTCCTGTGAGTATGTGTGAGGAGGGCAGACTTTGCAAGTGCTGAGAGCAACTGCAGAGAGGACTTCTCTGAAGGAAGTGCCTTTAGAATAATATTTATTCTAATGGAATAAAACAGGTTGGGAGCAATGAGGTTGCCTGTGGTATCCACTATAGGATTGCTGAGGGAGGCTTGGAGAGAATTTAACCAAGGAAAGATGGCAATGGCTGCACAGGTTGTGCTCATAGATTAAAGACTGCGAGCCTTGCAGGTGACTGTCCATGACGCATTTTGATGGCCAAGACATCAGATTAGCATCCAAATGGCAAAGCAGCTGTGTTTCTTGGTCCAGAATACTGTAAATTGCATGTAGAGATTGAACCAGTTCTTCTATAAGTCCACGCAGGAGCTGGGAACACTGTATTCTCATTTAAAACCTTGCGTTATTGCAAATGAATGAAAGGGAAGGATGGTTTCGATATGGTGTCCAGCAGAATCAGAGACTGATTCTGTTCTGCAGCTCAGATTTTAGGATCCTTACAATTTTCACTGCTCTAGTACAGTGCCTCAGTTCAGTCAATGCACACAGACTGACCCTGCTCTTGAACTGGCCTTCCTGCTTCTTCAGTTCTGGCTTGTCTTTTTTGAGATTTGATCCTGAACTCTTGTTTCTGTTCCAGTCCAAAACCTCAGAGGAGTAAGAGCTACTGACTGTAGCAAAACAGTGTGAATAAATCTGTGGAGGAGTCTGCACCAGCAGGATATTTTGAGAGGATCAGATATGACTTTATCAAAGCCTAATCCCAAAGCTGCAGAGATGAAATCCTATTTCACACTTCCAGTACCTCCCTGGCTGTTGAATTTTCATGGCATCTTGGATTTGGCAACTGGAGGCTTAAAACTTCTGGTTTTGATGCCTGGTGAATTCATGGCCTCTGCTTAAGCCCATATGCAGCTGTAACAAGAAGCTGACACCAATGCCTCTAAAACAGAAAGAATGACACAGTCTACTTTGCTTTGAACAACTTATAAGACAGCTTGTGCACTAAACTACTGTATTTCTCCAGGACTGACAGATTAAAGTGCCATTTGAATGGCTTTAAGTGCTTTCAGGAATGCTGTGGAGATTCAGAGAAAGATAATATTTTTCTCTGTCCAAACTACTTTGATTTTCCCTGGCTATAAGATGTTTGAATCATTTTTGGTTTAATCCACATTTCTTTTTGAAGCAAACTTTTAATACAGGAACCTTGCAGAAGAAGATCCCTAAATTGTGATTAAGGGAAATTGCATATAGACTGAACTCCAGTGACAGTGCATTGCTCCAAATGGAAGGAGTAAAGAGCCTTTCCTGATGATAATTGGAGTCTGAGTCCTACTGGATGAAACAGACAGGGTGGAACAAAAATATGGATAGATTTCTTAATTCCATACAAAAATAAAAGCTTAAAAACTACCACTAAAACTTACTGACAATCTCATTTGAGTGACCCAGAATAGTTGACTCAAATTTCAAGCAAGAGTCAGCATGTAGTGGTCAAAGTCGTGAGAAATTTTCCTTATATCATCTTGGGTAAAAGATGCTATACAGATCTATGCCTTATGATGCTAATCTCTAAATTCGTTGGAAGATTCACTATGCTTGAAAATTCAAGCACCCATGAAATGCAGGTGAGAAACAACTAAATTTTTTCCCTCAGAAATCAATGATCTACTACTGAATCACAAACTCGTCATCCAAGTATAAAGCCTTTTTATTTTTCTTAAGTAGGAGCATGTTGCAGGATCTCTCCAAGCATGCCTACCACTTACAAACAGTACCTACAAGGACATGTAGTTGATTTGCAGCAATCCAGCCATCTTACATCCTTAATAGAATTCCTATCCACCTGCAGTCTGCTCAGCTGGTGCTGTTTGAAGGTACTGGGAAGAGGCCACAACATGTTCTCAAGAACAGCCACCTCTGCACCAGGGCCCAGGGCCCCTCCTGGCAGAATCGGTATTTATTTGGAGTGGTTGGTCTTGGGATAATATCAAACTGTCCCTTAAAATGCACCAAGTCTGTTTCCACATTCAAGAAGACAGAAAAAACTTCCGTGAATGACAAAATTATCCCATCTATGTATCAAGTGGTTACTGGGAAAGGATTGGGATACCATCAGGTTTAGCTCACTCAGCTCACCGCAAACTAGTGATGTACAGAAAGTTCTTTCCTATGAAAGCTTGGACCAGCAAACAAATGTCTCATCTCTGAGATTTTCCTTTACCAAGCACATCTTCACCAGGATATGTGAAAGGAAAATGCATCATGTGTGAGAAACAGCAGCTTTTCTGCTGGAATTTGGGGTTGCTGCAGAATCTCATACTGAAAGGTACAGACCTGTTCCATGACAAAGCAGTACCACATATTTTCCAAAAATTGTGGTTATTTATGGATTTCATTCCTAACCTTCCTGGAAATGTCAAAACTTCTAGTCTACCTTTACTGACTTGTAAACAAATTGCAGGTGTTTTTCTATGTATCTGGGAAGAGTAAAGTCCATAAAATTTCACCCTTCATTCCCTTCCACATTCACCCCAGCACACTAATACAGACTCAGAAATACTTCCCGAAAATCCTGTTATTGGCTATTGGCCTTTTATTCTACTGCTGGCGACTCTGACAAACATAAATCTGAGACAACATAGCCTCCACAACAGTAATGGCTACAGCCTATTCTTTAAGCTTCATGAAGACACGAAGTCCTGTTGCTCTACAACAAGGGAGCAACTTTTGGTGGTATGCCAAGTAGTGACTGGAGCTGGTTGGAATTTTTCATTCAAAGTTGGTTTTAGCATGGTTTACTTGTGAAACAATGAATAAAACCCACAGCTCTCCTTTTGTCCATTTATCATCCCAGCAAAACTTTGATTCTGCTAGCCAGTTTAAATCAAATTGAAGAAGGAGTTTTGGCCCCAAACTTTGCAGCTTGTACAAGTTAGAAAAAACCTCAGTGGCTGGATATAGGACAGAAACACTGCCAAGTGCATCCATCCTGCACAGAATTAAAACTGCAGTGTGATCTTGGGACTTAGCAGATACCAGGGACTCCACAGGAGAGGACATTGTTATAAATGCTCCCACTGTGAAAACATCTTTGAAAGCTACTTACACCTTATCACACATCAGAGAACCCTGTCAATATAGACGGAATTGTAGAAAATCAGGGTCATTAGCTTAGTGTGGCTATTAGTTTGTTTAATTAGGTTGCTTTTCAGAGCTGTAATGTTAACTAAAAGAGATTTTCATGAAACTATTCATTTTTAGCAAATTTTTATATGTTGTATGACTGCCAAACTTAAGCTATTAGAGAAGGAGGTAGGCATAATTATTTTAAAAAACAAAGCAATATCACACAATCAGATCTGAGACTGGGACTTAGGCATCCTGGCATCTACCCCTCCAGTACTCTGTACTGACCCTTCTACCTTTTGGAGACCCACCTATGCCCCTTTACAGATAAAGCTGTTTACAGCAGATCGTTTTTTACACACTTAATCATTTTCAGAGACCATAAAAGGACATGTGGGTGCTATTGCTTTGAGGATCATAGCTCTGCTGAAAATGTTAACAACAAGAAATCAGTCTATTTGGAAACCAACACCAACAAAATGTTGATGTTCCAGCTAGCTTTAACACCTGCAGGTACAATCTAGCCCCATGGATGCACCTGCTTGTGACCCCACCTGTACTCTTACCCTGGCACACAACTATTGCACAAATACAAGCACTGATGTGCCAAGTCCCAGATGCACTCCAGACCCATAGCACCAATTTGTTCTGAGCTTGCTGTCATTTTTGTTAATAGCTTCTAAGTTAATCTTTGTACAAAGAGGGCTGCATTGTCCTAGCTTTAGAGTGTGAAGACTTGCATAACTGCTCAATCTCCAGAGGAAATGTCAGGATTTTCTTGCCGCCACAAGATGCCTTCAACATCCACAGTAGGGGAAGAAAAGGGACAGACACTAATCTCTTCACTCTAGTGATCAGTGACAAGACCTGAGGAAATAGAATGAAACTGGGTTGGGATAATGGTTAGGTTAGATATCAGGGAACAGTTTTTCATCCATAGAGTGGTCAGGCACTGAACAGGTTCCCCAGAGAAGTGGTCACAACGAGAAACCTGTCACAGTTCAAGAAACATTTGGACAATGCTCTCAGGCACACAGTGTGATTCCTTGAGTGTCCTATGCAGGGCATGGAGCTGGACTTGATGATCCTGACGGATCCCTTCCAGCTCAGCATATTCTATGATTCTAAATAAAGCAGTCATAGGTTACCTCTGCAGGTATGTCTGCCTCATGATTCATTTCTAATCTGTGCACATACTAGAAGTCAAACTTATCTGCCTTCCACTCCTTGATTTTGCTTCCCTCTTCTTCCTGGCTTATGCAGAGATAGGTCAGTTTATTAATGGCCACATTGTAAACCATCATCTGAGAAGGTTGGAGGGAGACACAGTGCTTCCCCCTTTAGGAACAACCCCTGTGTTACAGAGGTTTGTATAACAGGCAAATACTGTGCAGGACCACTTCTTCAGGTGGCTTTATCAAAGAGAAGAGCTTTCACTTGATCTACTTTTTTCTTCTTGCTACCATCTTTACTCTGCCCAGCTCTTTCTTTCATGCAAATTGTTGAAACTTGCCCCAGCAGAAAACTTATCCACATAACAAAAAATTACTCCATACATGTAATGGTGCCCTTTCATCCATCAAAGGAAAGACTAAGTATGAGAAGGATGGAGAGTTTGTTTGGGGAAACCCAAGCAGAAGCCGTCAGGCTGTAAACATCTCCCTTTCAAGCTTTTGTGTTCTTAACATCTATCAGTATCAAGCTGATCTGAGTCTCTGACCTTTATCCCATTCCCTTTCTAATCTGAATTCTGCTTGAGCAAAAGAGTATTCAAAATACCTGGAGAGGTACACACTTGAGAGACACATACAAGGAAAGGATCATAGGACCTCATCCTAAAAGAAGACTGTCCTGCCACCTCCAGCAATTGCAGCATCTCCAGCAAAGAGGCAATTACCAATCAACTTGCTTTGCCAGTTATCCAAGTCACTGGCATTAAAGGCAAGGAATACTTATGTACACAACTGAGAAAAGGAAAAGGAGGAGAAAGAAAACCTACTTAGACTAGTTGAGAGTAATTTTACGTGTGAAAGGTTTAAAGATCTTGCCAATACTATTCAAAAGAAAGCATCAAATGACAAATGAGATACTTTGAAAGGTTCCATGATTACCAGAGAAATCATCTCTCAGGAAGACATCCACTGAGCAGTTTGGTCCTTAGGCCAGTCACAAACCACATACAAAGAAGTGGAGACAGATACACATGAATCCCTCCCTCATCCTGTGGTGGATGAGCTCATGCTGGTTCTGCTGGCAGTTCCAAACCCTCTCACCTGGAAATGGTAGCTGTACTTAAAGGACAATCACTTCGTTCAAATTGTCATGTTCATTTCACCTGGATGGAGGATCTAGTTCTCATGAACCTTTGAGTCAGCATTGTATAAGAAAAGGAAATGGTCAGGGTCTTGTGAAGAGGTGGGAAAGGGCAATTCCTGCCTTTCCATCAGTGCAGTTAACAAGACCCGAACACTGCCTTTGTGCATTGCTTGCAACTCCCTGCAGCCTCTGTACCACAGAGCACTCCAAGTTTTGGCATGCTAAGTGAGAGTAAATACTACCGTAATTCACATGCTTCCCTTCCCCAATCTTGACCTTAATGGAAACCACATGAGGAACACAGGACAGCGGAAGATCACCGGGAAAGACAAAGCTATGTAAACAATTAGCCACTGAGCTGATGGCATGAGATCCTGGCAGCTACTTCACACCTCCCTTCTGCCAGGGAGCCACCCTGCCCCCCAGCTTTCCTAGGCACAAGCTGCACCTCCTGTCACTGCTCTCAAGTGACAAGCCAGTGAGGACACAGAGGACCAGGAAGAGAGGCAGAAGGGGCAACTTGGTGCTCCTGCTCCCAATCCTTCTGCTGCTAGGGGAAATCTGCTACCTGCATATTCCCAGTGGGATACTGTTGTTATTATTATTACTAGACTCTCAAGCAGACATCCATTTTCTCATGGCCCAAAAAAGAAAAAAAAATTCTTCAAACTCTCCAAAATTATTAAACTTCAAAAAGAGACCAAGCCTGAAACATTTAACTCAAAAAGATGTTTAAAAAGCTCTGCACATACATCAAAATGGGGCTTAGAAAGTCCTGAAGGAAGTGTGCAACTACCTTTATAAAGCTATCACACTCAAAAGGGAATTGACATCCATAAAAAAGAGAGAATCCATAGGGTGAAATTGACCTACAAAGATGAATATGATTCTCTAAAGATTGTGTACAAATTGACCAAAGCAATGATTGACTCTCACAGAATTAACTGGATTAGCACAGCTCATTGAAGAAAAGCTGCCACCATCTTAAAGAGTCTCTAATATGCTCTCTTCTTATATACCTTTCCATTCATATAGTTTCCAAGGGAAGGTGATGTAAGAAATTACTATGACTGAGTAACAGTAAGGTATGGGAAAGCATATCTCTGTGTGTGAATGTATATGCATATGAGCACACATGCCATATGGCTGCTCTTCCCACTACCTTTTCATTACCTTCAGTGCATTATTGATCTCAAATTCTATTCTTGGTGTGTCCCCTCACTCAATAACATGAAGGGATTCACATATCTTCTCTGGAATCTCTAATGAATTTTGGAGGAAAGATATTCTGTTATTAGTGCTATACTCCATGTCCTGGGGCTTCAGAGCTCAGTTTACAGCTTAGTCAGTGTCTTTGTGCTACACTGTGTGAGAAGCCCCTAACCTCATTTTCCCCTAACCTCTTTCTCTAAAATAGAAACTGTATCATACAGTTAGAAGAGTCTTGTCTGCAGTTCCTTAGAGTTCTGAAATCCTTAGAACAAAGCAGAGGAAAAAGATTTTTTTTCTTCAGTTATTTTGAAGGGTCATTGATAAAGATGATGCCAAAATGAAGAAATAAGAGTCAGTTTATAAAATATATTGTAAGGTGAAGAAAATGTGAATTTTATTAACTGAATCTCATCTATTCAAGCAACCTTGGAACTGAAACAACACAGGAAACAAGAAAGATGGTTCTATATCGATCCTGGGATTCATTATAATTTTTCAGTGTATGCATTTGAAAGATGCAATGTCTACAGAAGTGCTCCCTAATGTATAAAAGCCACTAGCTGCCACTCTCAATTAAATGTAGTTAATGAGATCTCTGTTCATCCTATAGAGAAGGGGGCTGTGTCTCCATAGTTCATTGAAAATGGAGTTGAAACATGGCTGGGATTTTAATTGGTTATTGGGGATATCACCACGACATGTCTCCTATGGTCTGTCTGGTGTATCCGAGGTTCATAAAATCCAATAAAGCATTTAAACCAAATCCAATAGATGCCTGAGGCTCTGGGCTTTAATACCAGAACAGGAAGCAGACGTAGACAGAACTGACAATTGACAAGCTATCCCTTGCTGATCTATACATGTCGTGGTTTTACCACTAAGAAGCGTGGTACTGACAAGAGATGTCCGAGAGAAGCCACACACACCCAAAAAGAAAACACACAAGTAACACAGTTTATTTCACACACACAGAAAACCAACAATAAAGTGCAAAAACAGACAAATTAAGCTGTCCCAGACCCCGTGTTGGGATGGGAAAGCCCTAGGATAGCGCTGGTTTTCTATTGGGGGCTCTGGAAGAGACGCCGGGATAATTAGAGAAGGACCTCGACCTCAGCTCTCCCGGGGTTCTGCAGCTGACCTGAGGACCCTACAGTAGCGCTGAGCCTCTGCTCGGCTTCTGGAAAAACACTCAGACAGTTAGAAACCGCAAGCCCCCCTCTCCCTCCCTTCCCCAATCCCGGGAAGGAATTCCAGTGCTGATGGAAAGATGGGGTCTTTAATGCGGGCTGTGGCCACTGAATTCACTAGTCTGCCCGCACACGGGGGGCAGGACTCAGCACAGAAACGTAGAAACGCGACCCCGAAAACAGTCCACCCCCAGGAAATCACGAGAAAACGCGACCCCGAAAACAGTCCACCTCCACGAAATCACAAGGAACGCAACCCTGAAAACAGTCCACCCCCAGGAATACCACACCGGGCTGTAGCCACTGTGTCGCTAATCCGTCCACATGCGGGAGTCAGACTCAGCATGGGGACGAGAAGCGATGCTGCTACAGCGGTGTCCCGCACTGAAAGAGAGAAAATGGCGTCCGCTCTCGCCTTTTATAGGGGACCCCTCTTTGTGCGTGCGCAGATGGCCCCCAGGGGGCCAGCCTTTCTCCGATTGGTTGATTAGCACCCGGGCTCTGCCCCCCGTGCCCCGATCGCTCACGGGAGTGCTGGGCCAGACCGGAAGTGATGTCAGCCCCGTGCGCACATGGAAGAGCCAGGATGGGCCGGAAGTGCACCAGCCATGGTGGCGCCCAGCTGGGATCGCCATGCGCCGCTCCCGCTGCCATCGCCCGCACCTCCGGTGCCACGCGGCGACGCAGGGGCTGTGGGGGTGCCGAGTCCCGACTAAGGATGGCCACGGCCCCCCACGGGTGGGCACCGGGAGGGGCAGAGGGGAGGCGGGGATCTGCCGCTCCCGCCACTCACCACTGGATAAGCGCGGCTCTGCCACCCGCCCACGCCGTGCTCAGGAACGACGCACATTCTTCCAGGCGGCTCAGCAGATCCATGCTGCCGGGCTCGTCCCATGCCCCGCCTGGATCACAAGGATTTGGGTCCCCTGAGAGCGCTGCCGGGGAGGGAGGCTTCTGTACACCACATGTCCCGCGCCCCGCCCATCCCATCCTGTCCCCCACCCCCCCACCGAGGGGGGGGGGGAAGGGAAAAACGTCTTTATCTTTCTAACCCACAACAATACACAACACAGGAGAAGTAGCTTTCACAGTTGTATTCTCCTCCCTGAGATGTAACAGGCATGTCAAACAGGTGCAAGAGCAATAATTTAGAGTTGTGGTGCTCTAACATGTGCCAGAAGAAGGAAGAAATGACTTCTGGGAGCTGCCAAGGGACAACCTTTCTTTTGGGAGACTGAATGGCCTGAAGGAAGGATATAGCTATTGAAGTGATTGTAGCAATTGGAGGCTGACAAGGATGGCTGCTGGTGGTAAAAATTAGGACTATGTTGTCTCATGCGCTTTTCTGGTCAGAGATTCTTAGGGTCTGGTTTTAAACAGACAACTGAGGCTCACCTCTCTGTGGAAGACATATACCAAAAGATGATGGAATGTCAGCTGAAAGTCCTCTTCACTTTATTTTATGCCTAGGATTCTAGTTCAACCCCAGAAACATACTGACTTCTTTCCATAGTTTGCTGAGAATGCCTTTCACTTCTCCAAAGGATGCAAGAAGAAAGCTGAACTAGGGTATCCCTCTTTGACTTTCCTTGGAAATATATTTTTCTCCTGGTCACCAGTTAAGAGGAAAGAAAAACAAACTAAAAAAACCAACATTGCAAATTCAGCACTTTTTTTGTCCGAAAGGCCTAAAAATACTCTGGAATTACTGAGCTGGAAATCACAGTTATAATAAAGTGGAAATGATCCCATCAGGCAAGACAGGCCGGCTGTATCATTACTGTTGCTGATCTGATTCCTCAGAGAGACCATTACACCATCAGCTGAGCAATTACAAAGTCTCTAACTGCACTCCCTGCAATAACTATCTTTAAGTGGGCACTGGCTGAACAGATTGCATAGCAGCCAGGCAAAAAGCTGAACTGAGCAGCTGGGAAGGGGGGCAGGGTAAAAATTAGATAACTTGTAGTGATAAACTGAGTGCTACCGTATATTGAGCAATTTTCACTCACCTGTTTCTTGTGCTTATCTCCTATGGATCCTCATATGTAGGGTTGTCCTCAAAATGCTGCTTTGACCTACAGGTGACAGCAGCTCCCAAGATCCCTCTATAACCTACATGATTCTTACAGGTTTCCAAACTTCTGGGCTGTGGCCTGAGTATGGTTTCCAGAGAGCTGTACTGACTCTGGAAAAAGAAGTTACTGTGTTGGTTAACAACAGCTTTTTTAGCTTTTTGGGCTAATTAGGAAAGGGCTAAAGCAGAAAACACATGTTACAGGTAACAACAGCAGCACATGTCACCCTGATGCAACTGAAAGGAACTTTCACCATGATTAGCCCAGTTGACTCAGCTTACAGGAAAGCTAATTTTGGTCCTTTCCCTCTTCAGCATTTTCCTCTGTATTTTCCTCCTGTTCTCCTTTGCTGCTGGTACAAGTCTTTACAGTTCTTGTTAAATTTCATCTGAAAACATCTCTTTCCTTATTCTCTAGTTTGTGGGCTGGTTCTGACCTGCAGGGTGATTTGGCTAAACTGTAACAGATTGCACTTTTTGGGATTACTTTGTTTTCCTTGGCATAGTGGTGGCTGCTGTGCAGCAAGGGAGGGCATGGCAGGGGGAAGAGAGCTGCTGATTCATTGCGTCTGTTTAAACAAACCAGGAACCTCATCCTCTCCTTTCCTTCTGAAAGCCCCTCTCTGAAAGCCCCTCTCAGCATTTCAAGGATAGATAGATAGATAGATAGATAGAGAGAGAGAGAGAGAGAGAGAGAGAGAGAATCTCTAGTAGTGCGTGCAAAATTAACTGGGATTATTGGGTTGATAGAGTACTACTTATGCTTTGCTCGCTGAAGGGCATTATCATCTTCACATTATGTGCAGAGACTGGATGGAAACAAAACACTATTAAGTGAGGCCAAAAGCAGACTTCCTACGTGTGACTGTGGTTTGGGACACATGTTCCCATGTGCTTGGCATCTTTTCTTTCTGTTAATAAGAGAAGGAAAGCATGTGGAAGCTGAGTTCTGCAATGGAAACTCATGTATAGCTTTGGGGACTGAAAGAATGAAGTTATCTTCTGGAACTGATCTCATTCATTGAAGACCTCTGGAGGGAAGGCAGAAACTAGGGAACATTGAGAACATGCTCAGCACTGCCTCCTGGAGGACTAGATTTTATCATGAAGAGACTACTTTTTTAGCAGATTTTATGCTCTACTTGTGGATGAGAGGACAATGGTAAATATTGTTTTACCTTGAGTACAAAAATATCTTTAACACGGTCTCTATAGTATCCTTACAGTCAAGCTGACAAGATTTGGTTGGAATAGGTAGACTATGAAGTAAGTGAAAAACAGGAGGAACATCCAGGCTCAATAGGTTGTTTCTGGTTACTAGTGGTCCCCTAGGATCAATATTGGGAACAATACTTTTTGATGTCACGTGTTGTTTATTGTTAATAAACTAGAATTTTGGACAGAGTGCCCCTCAGCAAGTTTGTGGACGGTACAAAATTTGGTTCAAAAGGACAGGGCTATTAATCAAAGGAACATTGGCAAGACAGAAAAATTTGAGAAGAACTTGATGAAGTTTCAAGAAAGACAAATTCAAAGCCCCACAGCTGGTACAGGATAATCCCATGACAAAGTAGCAGTTTAAGTATCCCTAATGATAACATCTGTCCTGACCACAGCCAGGGAATTCTTTAATCCAGTAGGCACCAACTGGGTAGAAAGCAACTTTGCAAAAAAGGCTTGATGATTCTGACTGAAGATAAATCTAACATAAGCCAACAATGTACCTTTGCAACGACAGCATCCAGCCATCTCTTGAGCTGTATTAGCAAGAGTGGAGCCATGTAGTCAGCAGTGATTATTTGCCTCTGTTTAGCACTGGTGAGACTACGCTTGGAGTGCTAAGTCAGTTTTGGGACCCCAGCACAAGAGGGACACTGACACACTGCAGCAAGTCCAACGGAGACCACAGTAATCAAAAGGAGAGAAAGACTGAGAAAGATGGGTTTCTTCACTGTAACAGGAAGGTTAGGGGAAGATATTTTTGCTGTATTTAATTATATAATGGGAATCCAGAGTGGCAACTGAGCTAAACTTTCCTCAGTGGCATACAGTGACAGTCTGAAAGGGAATGGACACAAGTTGCAACACAAGAAATTTCAGCTAGGTATCAGGAGAAAAAAAATCATAATGGGGAATTAAACACTGGAATAGGTTACCCAAGAAATGGAGGAATGTCTGTTCTTATATCATAATCTAGGTGGATCCAAAGCCCCAAGTAACCTAATCAAAGTTGACCCATGTTGATTTTAGAGGCTGGACTCGGTGGCCTCCAGAGGTCCATTTTGACCTCCATTGGTCTATGACTTTTTTTAAAAACACATGTTCTTTATCATCCTACATTCAGGCTAGGCACACACCTGTGTTTTGAGACTAGACTTCCTATAGTTCTATCTTCCTCTTAATGGTCCACCAGGAAAATCACCTCCTGGGAATATGAGAAACCTGGCTTACATTCCTTTCCCTGCTTTCACATTACTATTTTAATAGCAAATGAATGAAAAGGGGTTCCATATCTTTTGACAAGCCTTCATCACTTCTCTCCCAGTTTGCAAGGGGCTAGGCTATAGGAGAGTATACACACCACACTGTTTCCCACACAATTGCTACCTCACCTGTCTTGCACCAGTTGTCAGGAAAAATATGTGCTTTTTTAAAATCAGTAGAAGTTCAGCTGAGAAATAAATTAAATTGTTTCAGTTTGAATTGGTAGGATCCCACCTCATGTGGAAACAGGCATCTTGAATATAACAAACAATTTAGAACTAAATTGCACACTTGGTTCCATATGATTGACTTCCCTGGGATTGTGCTGACAGAAATAAAACCAGAACTTAATTCCTCAGATTTCAATTAAGTAGATAAGTCACTGTCTATGCCTCCCTCCTGGTTACTTTGCGAAAAAAGTCCATTATTAACTTACAAGATTGTCAGACTTGGAATTCTACAGATGTCAGGTCCTGTAATGCAATATACACCCTGAAAGATATCGTCAAGCCTAAATGTAGAAGTGATGTGAATAAGAGGGCTGAGAGAGCTCAATGCACCAAGTATGAGGCCCCTTGATGTTGCCTCAATTGCCCATGTCAAGGCATTATTTACAGTTTTATCAGATTTTACAATTTTTGTTCCACAGAATACATTATACAGGAGTGTGTGATACAGGCTAGTCACTCTCAGTAGCTGACCACAAGAAACCAGACTGCAGTCATTTGCAAAGATAGGTTGCTATGAATGTCTCAGATTGCATGTCACCGAGGCACTCTGTAGACTCATATTTACCTTATGTGGCAGTGCATATTTAAATTCAAATGGCATCTAAAAGCCCAGAGTACTGACTTAATCATCATTCAAGTATTTTTTTCATTACTTTTCTTTTTCTGTATCTGCTGCTCTAAGGCAGGTCCTGGTCTTCTAAGGTGACCTGCATAGAAGGAAAAGGCTGTAGATGTTGTCTACCTGGACTTCAGTAAAGAATTTGCCACCATTTCCCATGGCATTCTCCTGAGGAAACTGGATGTGCATGACTTGGATATGTGTACTGTTCACTGGATAAAAATCTGACTGGATGGCCAGGGNTTTTTTTCATTACTTTTCTTTTTCTGTATCTGCTGCTCTAAGGCAGGTCCTGGTCTTCTAAGGTGACCTGCATAGAAGGAAAAGGCTGTAGATGTTGTCTACCTGGACTTCAGTAAAGAATTTGCCACCATTTCCCATGGCATTCTCCTGAGGAAACTGGATGTGCATGACTTGGATATGTGTACTGTTCACTGGATAAAAATCTGACTGGATGGCCAGGGCTAGAGAGTGGTGGTGAATGGAGACCAAACACAAATTTTATAAATTTTCTACAAAATGGAAATCCTTATAGTCCATGCTTTCAGAAAGCATTCATTCCAAGATCCTGAAATATTGTTCTGAACATGTTTTCACATGTTTCTGAACAGTATTTCAGGATATGAGAGGAACTATGACAACTGCTGACATAAAACTTAATAGAATAATGGAAATACTTTATTACATTTAATCACTAAAGGCACCTGCTACTTAGTACTGATTGAAGCAACTTATCTTAATTTCTAGATCAAGTGTCTTCTGTTAGTGCCTTAATGAAACAGTGTGACATAGAAAAGAAAAATTACTTTGCTTTGCATAGTGCCATTTAAAATTATTCAGGGGGGAAATAAACCCAAACAAATATTTCAGTATTATTCCTGTTTTGTAAACATCTAATTTTCCGTGGAAAACCATTTTACAACAGAACTGTCTCTTGGGCAACTTTAGTCTATGCACAATATGAGCACATTCTTCAAAAAAACCCCCAAAACAACAACTACTTATTTAAGTGGGGTCACAAACTACATATTCTCAGGATATTGAAACCAAGGATCTATCTTGACAAAAGCAGGGAAATATTAGTAAAGATATTAGTAAGCATTACTTAAAAAGTAGAGATGGGCTCGGGAAGAGCTATGAGAAGGAGAGACTCAGGCACTAGCAAGGAAGGAGAGCAAGCAGCAGTGCAGTGGTGCAGGAAAGCTGCCGAGAAGCCAAGTGGGAGCTCGCTAATGTAGCTGCTAAATCACATGGGAAGGTCTGTTTACAGACCAGCTCATAGGTAGACCCCCCCTGAGAATGCAGTAGCTAAACAACTTTCAAATTCAAGGTATATATTACAAAGTTTTCCCGTTTCTCTCTTCCTCTGCTGTTTCTCTCCCTTCTTAGACAATCCCTGCCAGGGATAGCGGTTGCATTTTGCTCTCGGCTGCTTTGCTTCTGGTCCCTGCTCTGGTGTCTCCCCTAAGGGCCGCTTTTACCCTGCGCTTCCCGACCCCACCCAATTTGTACCCTTTCCTCTCAAGGCTTAATTTCCACGACTTTGATCCTTTAATTGGCTATTTCCTGCTCAGCCATTATCCTGGTTCCCTGTGTGCTGGCAAACATCCCAAAACTAATCTACACGATGAGAAGAGGGTAAAGCATGGGTACGCAGGAGCATGCAACTGTGCTGAGTAAACTAGAAAAGCAGGAGAAGCACATATCCCTTAACAAGGAGCATTTGCAGCCACTGACACCTGAAGCTTTCTTATAAGCAGAAATCTTTGTTGTCTTAATCCAGTAGTTTTGTAGCATCCAAGACTATCTCATCCACTGCAAAACAGAATGATTAGACCTCCTACAAGAAAGATTTTGTGCATAAAGATCATAGACTCTGGCAGTGTCAGAAAAAAAACAAAACAAAAAAGCCCAACAAATGCTTCAGTGTACTGTAGGATAAAGAGCTAAGATCAACATTAAATCCTTATATACTAATCACAGATGTGCAACAGCTACTAAGGAAACCATTTTCTATAAGGAAATCTTTGAAATTTATTTTGGACAGGGAGATGCATATAATCTGGAAGAAACTTCATGAAATGCTGTAAATCCAATGTCAAGTTTGGATTTTCTACCTTTCAGGTGACTGTCATACAATAGTGGTATCTTTCTCACTTTCCTGATATGAGCTGTCATTTTAATCAAACCCAGCATACTCATAAAATCTCTCTCTGGAAAACCTCAATACGTAAAAAATTACCAGCCATTTCTCAAAACAATTCTTAGGACCTGGAAAAATTTCCTTCATGATTCTGACGTCTTCAATCTAGTAAGATAGCAAAGGGGGGGATTAAAAAGATAGAGAACCATAGTTTATAAGGTAGCAGCAGGGTAATAAAAAGGGAAAATGAGATGAAAAGGGAAAGGAAAGAAAGGAGAATGGGGTGCAGAGTAGTGTGGATAGATAATTCTCTTACTGTGACAAGCCAACTGCTAGATTTTTTCCCAAGAAGGATCAGCCCACCTCTCAGCTGCTTAGAACATGAGCTGGGGGATGGTAGGGAAAGAAGGAAAAATAGCAGTTCACTGCCAAGCAGAAATTGCATTGGAAACAGGCACCTAGAAACATGCAAGATGGGATTTGCAGGAACAGCCATGCAAGATGGAGAAAGAAGTTATATTCTTTAGGGTAGGAAAAGATATTGAAGAGAACTCAGGTGCCCAGTATGATCTTCTTTCTTCAGAGTTAATTTCCACAACTGGGGGAGAGGAAGGGGTGGTGAGGGGAGAAAATTTAAGGAAAAAAAAAAAATTACAATAAAAGAGAATTGCAGAAATATGTTGTTTTTATAGCAGCATCTACTCTGTTGATGCCTACCCTCATAGTTTTGAGTTTCCATGACTTTCAGTTGCTTGCTGTCCCTTCAGTGCACTTGGGTAGTGACCCAAGTCCAAACCCACAACATGCTCGCTACCAGAAAGCACTTTGCCAAGACGATTTCATCCATTTCTATAGATCTTCAGGACAGTAAATTTCATGGATCTGTTAACTGTGTAGATTTCTAACTGAGATCACGTAAAAACAACAAACTCTTCATCATTCAAGACTTGCTTGCTGTCATGATCAGTCTAGGACAGAGATTTTAAGTGATGACCAGAAACATCAATAACTTACATTTCCTCATGTTTTTAATATACTGGACAAACTTAGATGTTAACACTAACTGACGTTCAGAAAGAGAACTAGTCAAGTTACTTTAAACATAATTTCTAAGCAAAAACACGGGTTTTCCAAACTCCAAAAAGAAAAGACATATTTGTAAGAAATTTGATAATTAAAGATATTTCTAAAAAGCAGATAAGATCCTCAACCTCCAGTTTTTTCCCTTTCTAGTAAGAAAAGAGCAAAGGGAGAATAAAAAAAAAAAGCTGACGAACTTTGAGAAGTGAGTATTCAAATTTAACTTCGAAGTTGAATTTTGATTCAAAAACAAAACTATCAATATTTTAGGCAAATGTATGAATGTTTTGTTATGAAACATTTTAGTGAAAAAAAGTGTGAACAAAACATTCAAAAAGGATCTTGTCTAAAAGTTATGAACTTTTCAGATAGTGTTACTATTCCTTATTTCCAATTTAAAAGTCCAGCAGCAGAGATGAAACAAGCAATTTTCCCCAGAGAAACATGTAACACTTGACTGCACAAGATGAGAACTGTTTAAAGTCACAGTGATGGACACCAGCTTTGTGATAGTGTTATAAGACGACTGGTGGCATTCTGTAAAAAGGACTTTAAGTTCTGTTTATCTGAACTGACAGCAGTTAGAAGTACATTTCATCCTTATCTATCAACTGTAAAGCTGATCCAATTGAATAGAAGACCTTTTATACGGAGCATTGCTGCTCACAGTTGTACTTGGGCAAGCAAATGCTAATGGTCTTCCAGACATTACAGACTTTATGTGGCCTGAACCACATACAGGCATTCGTACTCGTGCAAACTGCAGGCAGGATGTTTTTCTATCCAGAATGGCAGCAGTTTACATTTTCTTGCACATCTTCAGAAGAAAAGAGTCCACAGGGCCAGGACAACAAAGAATTAAACACAGTGTGTTTGAGACAGGGAGAGTGCAATTATTATGAGTTACAACACTGTCAGGATTAACACGTTTCTTTAACAAAACATGCAAAGGAATCTCAAGCCATTAAGCTGTCTGGCTCCTAGCTATTATACTTAGTCCATAAGCAGTACCTTCAATGATACAGTGCCCTCTAGCACTGTAGTGAAGTATTAACCACTAGTTAATAATTATCTTCCAAATTGCTACTTTGAAGCCTCTTTAAGTCCTCCCATTGAATACCTAGCAAGAAATAACATTCACTCCGAAAGGGCTGCAGCCTCATTAAGAATTAATGTTTTACTGTTTTCAAATTGTGAACTCTTCCTCATTCCCAGGGGAAGGAAAACCTT
>VYZS01003554.1:7427-22214 GCA_013400695.1 Neodrepanis coruscans | reverse complement strand
CTGCAATGTCAAGATACGGAAAACTCAAATGTTTCTTGCCAATCCTAAGAACTCTAACTTTCAATAGGTTTTTTCCCACTATTTTATTCAATATTCATATCATATAGGCATTCATAATTACAGGGCAGCAAATTATAAGCAGCATATTTGCTTTTAGGATAAAAAAGGCAAACAGTGATCTGGTTCCAGGGCACACACGTTGTGCTTATGGACAGAGTACCTAAGATAGTTACTTTTATGTAAAAGGGTTAAGGAGAAGAATGAATGAAAACCAATAATTCTATAAAATCATGGGAAACTAGCAGAGTTCTTGCAAAATACATAAGCAAAACAATCTCACAACTCCGTGTTTATTGCCTTTTTTCAAATATATCAATATTCCAAATATATTTCTAATTCATTTTCATTTCAAAAATCCTGAATTGCAAGCCTGTGTAGAAGTAAGCAATAAAAATCAGTAGTAGCCTCAAATGCTTAGCAAGCAATACATCCACAAAAGAACAGAACTTGCAAACCTTAGATCCAGATGGCCATTTCCTTAAGTACTACTTCCTCCTCTAGCTCAAACCACAATGTTGTAAAACCTGAAAAGGATTTAGAACCACCAAAGTTTTTCTGAAAGATGCAAGAACATGATATTGCAAATAGCTATTCCTTTTCTGTAGAGTCTGAGAACAAAACCAGCAGCTTGAATAGCTTACTGTAAAAGGATCTACAAACTACACAGATCAGCTAGCCAGATTTGATGGGTAGGTATAGACAGGCTGTTGTGATAGCTGTGAGTCAGCCACTGCATGCCTTGCACTGGACTGTGGGAAGGAGTTCACCCAACTCCTGCCTTCCTGAAGCTAAATCAGTTAAATTTTAAGAAAGAAATAATCTTCAGCTTTTAATGCTGAAAAGTTAAGTAGATCTAAAAACCTCATAATTACAAGATAATATTTAAGCAAAAAGGTACTCATCAATATTTGTTACAGTATAAGAAATTGACTTGTATACAATCAAAATGACCAATATTACAATTCTTACCTAATACAAGTACAGAAATGTTCTCTCCCCCTGCCATGCCCTCAAAGTGAAGTTGCACACATGTTTGAGCTGTCTCTGACTTCACTCCCTGTGATTACTTTCCTTTTATCTATGTGTATTTGAGACATTTCCTTACAGTTTGTTGTACTGAAAGTTTAATTCATAGTACACCGGGTTTTCAACCTGCTCACTGGTACAGTGAATATGAGGAATTTTAACAATCTTTTCTTTAGAAAGGAGCATTTTCTGAAATAAAATTTGCTATGAGTCTTTAAGGGAAAGGTCCTTTATCTTTTTTTTTACATATAGAAATGTAAATTTTTACGTTTTGTAAAATTTTGTTATGTACAGTAACTCAGTACATGATAACATTCTTGAACAATATTTCGTTTTCTGAAAGGTTTTCAGTATTACCTTATTAAGTAAAAATTGTTGCATGATTTTGTGCATTGCTGCCCTGTTTGTCCTCTCTCTCAGTATGAGCTGTTCTGAAATTATGTTCATCTACTAGAAGACAAAGTGCCAACTACCTAATTTAGCACTCAGCAGCTACATCCAAATTTCAGTTGTTATAAAGCACCAAACACTGTAAAGATGAAGAGCACAAGAAATCCTTGCTTCAGACTATGAAATTATCAGCACTTTGGATTAGACAGTATTATTCAAATTCCATTTAAATAGTACTTTATTCTCAAGGTGGCCTGAATGACTTTAACAACGTATTTGTAATGTGTATGACCTCCATGTATAAAATCAATATTGCAGTTTAATACATTCAGAAAAGGTATAGAAAGAGATTTACAAACTACTTGTAAACTATGCAAAACAACAACAAAACAAGGACCAATGAGATATCACTCATTTTAAAACACTTCTGTACATTAGAAACATGTCCCATGATTAGGCTCACAGGACTTTTGCATGTGTTTGAAAATCCTGGCCATTCTGTCAAAGATTTCAGAAATATTATACATTAAGGATAAACATAATGGATCATATCTGATACTACTCTTTCAAAATGCATTAAAGTAAAGCTTGTACTCAACAGTTTTTGTAACTCAGTAAGAAATAAACTTCACACATTCCAATATGTTTTCCTTTTTAATTGTAGTTACAGATGTAATTAATTTCTTTGAAAAAATAGTTGGTTTTATAGCAATGACATTTTCTCTGACTTGAAGAGGATTTCTGACTCAGGGTGAACACTGAATACCAAGTAACTGAACACCAAATAACACTGAATCTCTATAACTTAAGCTCTCGTCTACACAAAAGGTTACAATTTAAAGCTTCTAAATGCTTAATGAACATAATAATCTATGAAGTCAGGTAGCTTTAAGGGCATTCATAAACTAACAGATACAGTGAAGAATTTTAAGTAGCTCAGCCACTCACTCCTAAAAATGGATTTTCTCTCAGAGTGAAGAACTCTGCCTCTTATTGTGTTTAAAAATAGCTCATATTTCTTATCCTCTTTCAATTTACTGTTGCTAAAAATAATTGTGATTAGTGCTAGTATATACTCTTGAAGCAAGCTGCTCTTTGAAAAGTTAGAAATCCAAGCCATAGGAAGAGGAACCTATGCAGAGGTTGTCTTTAAAATCCATAACTGAACATTTCTTGTTAACATAGAAAGATTAGCTATTTAGACTTACAGAAAAAAAATTATTGGGAAATTCCTTTGAATTTATTCTTTTTCCAAATTATTCCCCTTAAGATATCCACAAGAAACCTACAGAAAACTTTTTATCTAAAGAACATGCTCGGTCACATCTCCTTGTCAGAACTGTACTTGAATCTCAAATCATACAATATAGGAAATTCATACAAAAATTGTAAAGCCATCTTTGTATTCCCCTTTTCTAAGACCACACAAAGTAACAGCTACAGGACAGGACACCCATTTCTTGATCCTTGACATACATTACTATCTAACTTCTCTTGTGCAATTAAAGTTTTGTTAATAGCTGATTTTGAAGCTGGAAGTGAAATGCGAGTCTAATGTAAACAAAAGGTGGTACCAAGCATAGCTCCTTCTGCAGGCTAACGCTAATAAGCTCCATGGCCAAAGAGGAAGAAAGTTGCAGGAAGACAGTAAGTAATCAAGTCTCAATAGAAAAATCCCTGTTTTTTTGCAAAGGAAAAGCAGAGGAAAGCAGCATGGAGCTGCAAATATGGTTCCAGCAGAACATTAGGTGCTTTGTATGGGAGTCATTCAAAATGTCATTGACTATCAGCTCTCTCTCTTACTTCTATAGTTAGCATTTCAGATTCATGTATTTTCAGAGCTGTTATGCCTCATGTGATAACTAATATGATCAGGACAGTTGTTCCTTTTCTTCAGCAAGCACCATAGCAGTAGTCCCTGATCAGACTGAGACATCAGGTGAGAGTATGCTGTAGACATCCCACCAAACCTGCTCAGTGGTACAGTACAAACACCTAACATGACAGATAAGCTGGTTCTCATCTCATTCCCCTGCAGCCGAAAACATGACCTCAGACATGCCCATCTCCACTCTGCTGTCATGTACCTTCTGACTGAAGCTATAGGATCAAAATCCATGCCCTTGTTATTGCATATAAGATTCAAGCCAGACCCTGTCAACAAATTTCCTGCGCAGAAAGGAAGGCATTTCCCCAGTATCATGGAGGCTCAGGGCCTACTGCCAGCTAGAAACCATTTCTCCTTCACAAGAGGAAGAAATAAATTTGTGAAGAACCCTTGTTCATGATCATTTTAAGCAACCTGAGCACCAACATACTGATCACAGATAGCTTTGCTTCCTGTTAAACCTTTCTCAGGGAATGAAGCCTTTAGGCTTCTATTTTATTTTATACAGGGAAGACCAAGTTATGAAGACTGTATTTTATAGAAAATAAAAAGTAATTAAACAAAGTAATAAAAGTCACTGCAGTTTGCTGTGGGACATACAATTCAATAGCCTCTAATATTTTGAAGGATATGATGAAATCAGGGTATGCTTTATTGCTTCTACCTAAGCATTAAGAAGCATATAAAAAAAGGACAAAAGTATTGTTTCTACCTAAACATTAAGAAGTATATGAAAAAAAGGACAAAAATTGCCTGAGATTCTTCAGAATCTTGCAGTTTCGTACTTCTGTCTTTCATTACAGGCATGACTCATACAAATACCTTTATAAAATAGATTTTCTCTTTCTTTTATTAATAATTTAATGGAAGAAATCCAAATCATTGCCAATCTATTTAGAAGACTGTTTTAAACATCTGTTGATAAGTATGAATACAATAAAACATAGATCCTCCCAAACTTGCTAGGTGCTGCTTACTGAGAGCCAAGCTTTCAGCTTGTGCTTGTCTAAACACAATCTCAAGGGTTTGGGCTATTTGGGACTCGAATTTCCAATTATATTAAGAGCACAATTTAAGGCTTTGTTGTAATCACTCCTCAATTCAGGATTAAAACCCACTATTTGTGTCCAAATGCTAGTAACAGGTGAATGTGATTTACCTTGAGAAGCCAATGAATGGTAGCTCACATACTGAGTTCTGTAGCAGATCTCGTTTGTTTCTGTGATGTTTCCAATGTGCACTGAATGCTTATATTTTATTGCCACTTTCACTTCCTAAACCTTCTGATACTGTTTATCAACATAGAAGGGACTTTTCCCATTGTTTTGGCAACATGTATCTGTCTGTATAACAAATACATGAAGTTTTAAAGTAGTAGATGCCTCTGCTGTTTACCAGTGAATATGATGATATCATCTTGTTATGATCATAAAGCTCCACATACAAAGCAATCTAAGTTTTTATTTACAATTCATGGCTGCCAGCTCACACTAATCCCACTGCATATAGTTATTTGTACATTTTATGTATATACCATTTATGAATTGCAGTGTTCTGCATGTTACATCTGTAGACAACACATTGGATATTGCTGGCTTACATTTATTTAACTGCTTATATTCATTTTATTTGTACCATTTTCCATGCTACAGGTAAAAACAATTGCCTATCTGTTTCACACAGATGTGGAAGCAAGTAACAAGCAAAGCAGAAAAATAAAGGTGGAGGGTTACCAATCTGCCTGGTGCAGGCTGTGCCTGGTAGCATCTCCCTGTGCCCAGTGGCAAGTGGAGCAAGAGGGAAAATGTGGAGCAGAGCCATGGGGTGCTGCACAGGAGGGCCACTGTCACACCTGATCATACCTGAGATCAGAGTAACCAAGTGCCACTATGAGTTGGTGTCATTAGAAATGTATGGGGGTTTTGGTTGTTTTTCTTTGAAGGCTGATTTTTCTGGAAGTGCAGCAACTGAAGCTGGAAGCAGTAACTGTTGTGAGAACGCTGCTCTGACTGTAACAAAGGCTCTTTTGTGCTGGCACACAGCACAGTGCCCAAAGCTCAGGATGTTTTCAGCCTATTTACTTTCACTGGTATTTGAGTAAATCTGGCATGGCTGCTGGAGAATAACAGCAAATATTAAGGCCCGTTTTAATCAAATGGATCCTTGATACAAAAAAGTACTGTGATTTTTTCTCACTGGCAGTTTGCACGGAAAAGGCAATTAACTGCAACTCCGAACTGACATTATGACCTTAAACAAAATTAATCATGTCAGATTCTGTCCTGGAAAATCATTCAGCAGAGTATACATGAAAAAGGAAAGTCAGAAAACCTGTTACAACATCTTGATATTTAAACTAGCACATCTCCAGCGAGAGTACAAATGACAGTGACTTTTAGGTTACTCTGTCTTATGGAAGACACTGCAAGAGTTCTGCCCCTCCTCTCTGCAGGCAAAGTCTCATTCAGTCACTGAGAAGAGATTCCAGTTGTGACCAAAAAATGGTGAAGTAGGGTCTATGTCCTTGTGGCCTGAATTCTCCTCTCGTTTCCTTTCCTTTCCCCCTACCCTCCCCCTCTCTCAAAAGTAACCATGAGAAGATTTACTAGGATTAATGAGTTCATGTGTACAGAAAATATTAAGATCCAGAAGCCAAAACAAAAGCACTTTCTTTTGCTGTATAGGCTATGTGATAGGTATGGTATACAGAATGCAGTAGCTGCACTATGGAGGGTCTTAGAAGTGTGAAATTACAAGGAAAAAGTCAAGTATGACAATCACCCATAATTTTTCCTTTGTCTATTTTAGTCTTGCTCCTTTTAAAGATTAAAGATATATGTGTCAGCGAGTCCAACTGAGTTTTCACATGTGCTGGATAGATGATGGGCTGGATGGGATAACTTATCTGTGTTCTGAAATACTATTTTCCTGTAATCAGAGGTTACAAATATACAGCCTTTGGGATCTCAGGTAAATATTAATGAGTAGTTAAAGCTGCTTTCTATGATCTTACCTATTGCCTACAAGTATGCAATAAGCATAAACGTAGAAATGACCTGAAAGTTATATCTGACACATTCTTAAATCATTAGTGAGAACACTTCAAATATTGCTAACATTTTCCTCTTTTAATGAAGTAAAAGATAATTTATTTGGTTCTCTACATCAACTCCTTTTGGTGCAAAGCTGATGAAGATGATTTATCTCTGTTTATCTCTACACATTGTTAAGGAAGTAATTTTGCTCTTCCTCTTCCTTTGCTGCAGCTGTTTTAAGAATTCTCCCAGAAAAGAAAGACCTGACAGAAGGAGGTATGATCTTGAGGCTGGCAGGCCTTCGCTGACAGGCCTCATCTGAAAATTTTAACAATTTTTTATCTTTAGCTCTTACATATCCAATGGGTGGTGTTGCTGAGAGAGGACAGCTTTCTGAGTCGGCAGAGGCCAGGGATGAGGTCAGTACTACAGGCGTGCCCCAATGGTTACGCTGAGGGCGATGGCTGCAGCAGATGTTGACTGGGCAGCCACCAGGAAAGGCAGGGAACAGAGGCAATTCTGTGAATTCTGTTTTCAGGGAAGAAAAAAAAGCAGTTGCAGCCTTTGTGAGACAGTTTTTGTATTTGGAATGAACTTCACTAAATTGTATTCAGTTGCTTGGAAATAACAACAGCAAAATTATGGTTGAGTTCGCAGAAGCCAACTTTTTAGAGAGCCATTATGTAGCCCAACAGTGATGTGTTCAGCAGGAGATTTAAGATTGACAGTAACCTGTCCTAGGGCAGTTAGGCTGAATGCAAGACAAGTGCCCTGGCCACCTTTCTTCACAGCATTTCTTTCTGCATTTTTACTTGTATTATTTTAGTCTGGGCGTGACAGGGTCTTTGTCCAGGAGCTGAGACAGACGGTGAGTTATTAACTGCCATCAGAAAGGGAACAAAATACATGTCAGCGCCGAGTTCGACTCGATTATCCATCCTTTTGGGTCTTCCCCAACTCTGGATACTCTGCAACTTTGTGACCGCTGAAACGCTGGTGGCAAACGGACCCGCGGGAAGCCGACCCCTGCCTGAGGCACGATAAATGGCCACCGTTCACCTGTGAGACACTGGACTCACACTGAGCACGCACATGGATGTATTTCTAAAGAGCAACGCCCAAGTACTGTTATCTGAACTGGGCTGCCAGTCTCAAAAACTCCGCAGCAGGGCACACTGCCGCATGTCCTGCGCCGGCCACTGACTGCGGCCCCTCCGCTGCTGATGGGGGCCGGGGCCGAGCCAGCANGGCCGTGCGGCGGAGCAGCCCCCCCGCAAGGGCCCGGGCTGCTGCGGCGGGCTGCGAGCTCGCCCCTCGCCCCGCTCGCTGCCCCTCGAGGTGTGCCGCCGGCTGCTCCCGTCCGGGGGCACGGCAGGGCGGTGCGGCCCAGGGGAACCCGCGCAACAGGTTTCGGCATTGTTCGTGCCGCCGCTACNACTTATCTGTGTTCTGAAATACTATTTTCCTGTAATCAGAGGTTACAAATATACAGCCTTTGGGATCTCAGGTAAATATTAATGAGTAGTTAAAGCTGCTTTCTATGATCTTACCTATTGCCTACAAGTATGCAATAAGCATAAACGTAGAAATGACCTGAAAGTTATATCTGACACATTCTTAAATCATTAGTGAGAACACTTCAAATATTGCTAACATTTTCCTCTTTTAATGAAGTAAAAGATAATTTATTTGGTTCTCTACATCAACTCCTTTTGGTGCAAAGCTGATGAAGATCATTTATCTCTGTTTATCTCTACACATTGTTAAGGAAGTAATTTTGCTCTTCCTCTTCCTTTGCTGCAGCTGTTTTAAGAATTCTCCCAGAAAAGAAAGACCTGACAGAAGGAGGTATGATCTTGAGGCTGGCAGGCCTTCGCTGACAGGCCTCATCTGAAAATTTTAACAATTTTTTATCTTTAGCTCTTACATATCCAATGGGTGGTGTTGCTGAGAGAGGACAGCTTTCTGAGTCGGCAGAGGCCAGGGATGAGGTCAGTACTACAAGCGTGCCCCAATGGTTACGCTGAGGGCGATGGCTGCAGCAGATGTTGACTGGGCAGCCACCAGGAAAGGCAGGGAACAGAGGCAATTCTGTGAATTCTGTTTTCAGGGAAGAAAAAAAAGCAGTTGCAGCCTTTGTGAGACAGTTTTTGTATTTGGAATGAACTTCACTAAATTGTATTCAGTTGCTTGGAAATAACAACAGCAAAATTATGGTTGAGTTCGCAGAAGCCAACTTTTTAGAGAGCCATTATGTAGCCCAACAGTGATGTGTTCAGCAGGAGATTTAAGATTGACAGTAACCTGTCCTAGGGCAGTTAGGCTGAATGCAAGACAAGTGCCCTGGCCACCTTTCTTCACAGCATTTCTTTCTGCATTTTTACTTGTATTATTTTAGTCTGGGCGTGACAGGGTCTTTGTCCAGGAGCTGAGACAGACGGTGAGTTATTAACTGCCATCAGAAAGGGAACAAAATACATGTCAGCGCCGAGTTCGACTCGATTATCCATCCTTTTGGGTCTTCCCCAACTCTGGATACTCTGCAACTTTGTGACCGCTGAAACGCTGGTGGCAAACGGACCCGCGGGAAGCCGACCCCTGCCTGAGGCACGATAAATGGCCAGCGTTCACCTGTGAGACACTGGACTCACACTGAGCACGCACATGGATGTATTTCTAAAGAGCAACGCCCAAGTACTGTTATCTGAACTGGGCTGCCAGTCTCAAAAACTCCGCAGCAGGGCACACTGCCGCATGTCCTGCGCCGGCCACTGACTGCGGCCCCTCCGCTGCTGATGGGGGCCGGGGCCGAGCCAGCAGCGACCGCGGCCTGCGCTCAGCACGGGCGTATTGTCTCCCGGCGGGGCGGAGCTCTGGGCTGGGCCGGGCCGAGCTCCGCGCGAGCGGCCGCGGCGGCANTCCCCAGGGAGGCTCTCGAGTGGCCGCCGCCGGCGGCTGAGCTTTCGCCTTTGTGCGGGCGCGGGAGGGCGGCGGCCGCTCCCGCCCGGCCCCGCCGCGGGTGTCTCGGGAGGGAAGGAGAGGGAGCAAACCCGGCCCCCCGGCTCCCACATCCGCGCGGCTTCTGGCGGGGATCTTGGCGGTGCGCGGCCGCTGGTCAGTCCGGCGGCGGGCGGGGGGGACGAGTCAGGGCCGTGTCACTGCGTCGGACGCTCCTGGGGTTCTGGAAGCGCTGCCTGGTCGGAAAGCTGATTTACTGCTGAAGCAGTGGTTGCTCAGAGCCGTGGTTACCCTTTCTTTGATATTTGACAAGTCTATTGTCTAGCAGTTTTGCCTTTTCTCTCCATAATTGTAGTGTCCCCCTGCTACTCCCCAGCTTTTAACCAGACAGCTATAGCGTATATATAGCTATATGCTCTACAGCACCCTTTTTCTTAAATAATTTGAAAAAATGTATGAAAGCAAGAGTGGACATGGTTAGTGGAGAGCGGTCCTTTATTTTTTGAGTTTTTGTAAGTTTTTTAATGAGCAAAATTGGTAAGGCTTATGTGGATGTGTATTAATAGATACTTTTGTCCGTTGTTTTCTCATCTTTCTTCATCCCAAAGGAAATGGGGACCAAGGTCCTCTCAGTTTTTAGTATTGCAGTGTCTGCATTGTCTTAACAAGTAGATCTCGACTTTGTTCACACATTCACTGTGATGAAGTACTCTTTTTTCCCTCCATTTTCACTATTGACATCATCGGTTAAGATTCAGTGTATAGTAAATAATGTTATTGCATTATAGGATTACTGGTGTTGATGAATTTTTGTGCTAATGTGAGCTGTTATAGTCCTAAGGCTGTTGTCTGTACCAAGCAAAAACTTAAGAGAGGAAAAAGGGGGAAGGTGGACCACAGAATAGAATTGAAGCTTAGTCACAGAGGCCTGCTGCTTGCTAAGGAGGTGCTGGTCATGCTTTGGTCTGTCAGGAAAAAAGCACAAGGCAGAACACTGGAACATGCTGCTGAGGAGTGTCCCTCTCTGGAGACATTTAAAATCCACCTGGATGCCTTCCTGTGTAACCTGTATGTAACCCAGTCTGGGCAGGGAATTTGAGTTACGTGATCTCACTTCCAACCCTCACAATTTTGTGAAAACCAACTTCCCACAAAAACTAGGAGGGATTACAGTGTGGTTTTCAGTGATGGATTTTAGGATTTTACACAATTCTTTATGTCGTAGATTGTTGTTTGAAGAATCTTGTAAAATAATCTCAGCCAACTGCTTTTTGTAATATAGTATGCTAATAGATGATATCTTATTTTGATTTGGCTGATCTGTAACATCATTCTTTAGAAATGCAAGTTGAGAAAGAAATAGATGTATTTTTACATGTGTAACAAGAAAAAGTGGTGTGATGTCTCCTGGAGTTGTAGGCTATAATTCTCAATTGGCTGTGGATGCACGTTTCTCTGTGAACCTTATGTAAACAGGAGAAATGTACAGAGCTTTGTTATTTTCTGTCAACAGAAGGAAGGAGTCAGGTGAAGTTCAGCTCAGTTTCAGTTGGCTGCTGCTTGAGAGTGGTAGTAGGAAGGGGAACTGCAGAAACCACTGAAAGAACTTTAATGCAATGCTACATAATTGTAAAGAATCCTTAGGAATAGATTATAAAGAGGAATGCCTTTATTCCTCAGTTACTGTGATTGGTAAAGCTTCTGATAAAGTTGACAGAACCTACCCTAGAACTGATGTTGCAGGATTCCCACTGTGTCTCTACTCAAGCTGTCTCGAGCACTTAATTTTGATATTTTTGTTCCTGATTGATAAGGTGTGTCCTGTTGCCTTCTCTCAATCCTTTTGAGGCTGACTAGAAAGCTTCTGTGGTTTTTTTTTTTTAAATTTAAAACTTACAGCGAGTTGGATTACTGTAGTGACTGCTGCATCAGAGTTTCTGTAAAACCAGTGACAGATATTTGTCATCTTGGCTTTACTTGTTACACAGTATACACTAATTTTGACTGCTTGGGTTTCGTTGGTGGGTTTTGTTAAGTGCATGGAATTAGTTACAAGGTTTCACGCCAGTTTTAAAGCATTTGCTGAAGTTTAATGTTTAATGCTTATATGCTAATTCTTCTGATACAAATAGGGACTACTTAATTTTTTTATTCAAGTTACAATTTGCCTTTAAAATGTTATTACAATGAGTAACTTTGTAGGAATACCTTCTTCCTCTTCACAAAAACCCCCACTAACTGTTGAATTTTCAATTTGGCCTAAAACTCTGTGTAGGTTACCTCTGATTGAAAGCATACTACAAGGATTCTGGTTCTTGTTACTTTCCTGCAGCTTCCGGTGCTGCCTCAGGAGCACTGCCTGCTAATTATAAACAATGTTGATGTCTACCATATGTTTTGGTAGAAAGTACCGGATTCCTGCTGTCCCACTGAACTCAGATGCCTAGCTTACAACTATTTCTGACTATATAATGGAAATGCTGACTCCCCTATCATATCACTCTGTAAGAAACCTTTGTTTTCAGCCTCCAAGGAAATAAAGTTTTAGAGTGAGTATTAAATCTAAAAATATGGTCAAATACTTTTTCATTTAAATTTGCAGAGTCTGGGATCTGGAGCTCAAACTTGTAATCCTGACAGACAGTGTTGCATTCCACTACCAATGGTAAGTAAGATAAAGCTCTTCCAAAAAGGAGATCTTTACAACGTTTATTTTTTGTATTTGGTTCTTCTGAAGCTTTGACACTGATGAATAGACTGCACAGAACTTAGACTGCAGTTGGTTTTGTAAAACTTACTTAGGTTTTAACTCATGCCTTCTTTAAGTTCTTGCTTTACTTTTTGTTTTGTGATTTAAAAAAAAAATCTTTAAAAGGTGCTATAACATAACCAAAGCTTGATGTTGTTACATGGTTTATCTGTGCAGCTCACAGTTCAGTTTGTGTTGCTGTGTCTTGTGTAGTCTTAGTGTCTCATGAGGAGAGGACTGTCTGTAAACCTAGTAGAGAGTTTAAGATGAGTGAATTCTAATTTTAAGAGGGTTCTGTGGTTGTGGGTGAGAGTAAGAAAAGAAGTTTTAAAAGCATTGAAGTAATTGTTGCTGCTCTGATGGTGTGGATTAGCTTGTGCTGGAAGATGAGAGACTTGAGCACCTTGGATGAGCAAATACAAAAATGTATTGGTAAAGCTTTTTCCTCTTAAGACTAAATAAGAGTGAGAGATTTGGGAGTGAGCATAACCATACAGCAGACTCTAAACTCAACAAGGAAGCAAGTGAAAATCAATCTGGAGTGTTGTTTTCCTGTTTCCAGGTGAGAAGATGAACTGCTGCATTTTGGACAAGCTGAAGTTTGGAATGCTGAGACATAAAGAACCCATTAAGAAGGAAATTACAATAGTTAAGAGGAGATGAAGGTATGACTTAGGGCTTTGCAGACTCAATGATTCAAGGGAGATAGATTTAGTAGGCACGTGAGAATTCAGAGCCAAAATAAATTCCTGTGATGTTGGCAGAGTTGCATTAGAGATGTGCTCTTAGAGATGTATCATGAAGGATAAGTGTTGGCCAGACCAAATAAGGCTAAAAGAAGAATTCTTCTTATTTGAAGAATAAGATAAATAGATTTAATGTTAACTTGATTTTTTGGTCATTAAATGATATCAGTGTCTGAACTCGAGAAAATAGGATCAGGATGGACACATAATATATAGATGAAAGTTGCCAAGGGTTATCTTCTTTTTGGTATGCTTGCCTTCACTTGCCTGAATGCAGGTTATCTGTTTTCTCTCTACTGGCTTTCTGTTTGCTAATTTTTTTCATTTTGCATTCTTTTTTGACCCTAGAAAATAGTATAATTAGAAAATGTGTGAGTGTTTAATCTATGCAGGATGCTGCAGGTAGCAGTTTAGAAAGCTTGATTTTATATTATCTGAAGCATGTGACCAGTTATTTATTTGTATTTTGGTAGTGGAATGATATGTGTTTTATTTTGAGGGGGAGAGGTGCTGTGGTTGCTGCAGGTGGTTGCTGTGGCAAATTTAGTTTGTGATTTGCATTTGAAATGTTCAGAATTTTTAATCTGAATACAAATACTGAAGGCATCTGTGAAGACATCTGCAAGATTTATTTCTCTTGCAGCTACTAATTCAAGGACAGCTTAGATAATTACTTTTACTTTGTAGAGCAGCAAATTCATGTATTTCTGAAATATTTGGAAACTTAAAAATGTGAACAAGGTATTTATGTACCAGATCTGATATATTTTAATCTTGTGTACTTTGATGTTTGGTTAACATGAGCAAAATTCTCAAATTATTTATTTATTTCGTATGAAGGACTTTTTCTTATTATTGTGTATTGTGCATTGAGAAGGTGGTAGCACACAACCATAATATATTTGATTTTTTGATGCGGAGTATATTGTTCAGGGTGTTTCAAGGTCCACACTCTTGAACTGGAAATATTTTGGTCAGATATCAAAACCAAAGTTCTAGAGATTTGTAAAGTGTCTTTTTGTTAGCCCCTTGTTTGGGCTCAGTTTTCTCTACCTGAAAAGTAGGACTCATTTGTGTCTTCTATACCTTTGTCTTCACATCCCACCTTCTTTTTCCTTTCAAACAGAACCCTGCCCTTTCACACCCCTGCCGTTTGAGATGGCTTTCGGTTTAGAGGAGCATTTCTTTTGGCTTCTGTTCAGTTGGTGTCACTATATGGAGTTGAGAAGTTACTCCTGAGGCTCTGAGGCACATGCACTTGTAACTAATGCCAAATACATGTATTATTATGAAGTTGTGGATTGTTTTTTTACATGTTACAAAAGGAACAAGAAGTTCTAATCTTGCACTCAGATGAAAGTATTTTTTCACTTTTTCCAGACTGCCAACAGTTACGCTCATCAGTACAGCTGTTTGTCTTTTGACTTGGCTGCTTATGGCCAGGATTGTCCATTCTGAGTCCTCCCACTGTCCTGGTTCACTGTCTTAGTTTTATGAAGTATCAAAAGCAGAGGAGCTCACTTATTTCTCGTCACAAACTGGTTTTGAACAGTTCCTTAAAGAGCTGGTGGTAAAGAGCTTTTGCAAGCACTTATGACTTGTTGGTGTTGATTTTTTAATCTTTTAGTAGAGGGAGCTAGAAGAAGAGTATATAATTTTATTTTCCTATTTGTTGCTTGTTTTTCTCCCCCTCAACTTGTGACTCAAAAACTCTTTCTGTGGGAGAATTTGCAATCTCTTTGATTTTTGTATTATTTCCACATGACTTCTGATTAAGTGAAATTTTTAAGAGCTGAACAGAAGATTTTTTCTTAGTACGTCTTAGGAAAGTGTGATGAAGAAGAGAAATATTCTCAGCTATGCTTTGAGCATAGCATTTCAATTGACCTATTGCTATGTTGAAAGCTGTGGAAGAAGCAGCCTCTCAAATTGCAT
>VYZS01003549.1:0-11146 GCA_013400695.1 Neodrepanis coruscans | reverse complement strand
GCTGCCCAGGGAGGTGGTGGAGTCACCGTCCCTGGATGTGTTTAAGGAAAAGTTGGATGGCGTACTTAGTGACATGGTTTAGATGATGGGATATTGTTGGGTATGTTGATAAGTGAGATAATAGGTTGAACTTGATGGTCTCTATGGTCTTTTCTGACCATGTTAATTCTGAGTGTAATTCTGTGTGTAAGATGATACATGCATTTGTTCTTTAGTAGGTTTCTGTTGTTCTTACTTAATTTCATAAATAGATTGTTAGTAGTATCTGAAATTTCATATTCATATACCAGCAATTATTCTTACTTCACTAGGCATAAGTACTCAGATAAAGAAAGAAAGAAACACATACAAAAAAGACTTAAGGTTCAGGGCAAAAAAGTATTATCAGAGGATAATAAAAATAATTTTGCTTTTACAGTCCAGTCTGTCAGGGTCAAGGCAGACAGAGGTCTATAGAGCAGACAAAATCTTACGTGATTTTGAGCACCATAAAATAATGGCTAAACATAACCAAATATTATATTAGGCATCTCAAGAAAATTATAACATTTCAGACATCAAATTTCTTACATATTTAAAAATTAAAGTGCAGGCTTTAGAAACTTATTCCCCATCCTCATCCTAAAGAGCCCATTTTATTTGTGCTCAAGCTATGCACCACTCAAAGAATTCCCCTATAATATTTGATTTGTCAAAGTGACTTCACTAGCCCTATTTAAACTCAGGACCACATCAAAATTATTTAATTTTAAAGATAAAAGAAGAATTTTTATAGCATACTGCAAGAATCAACAAATGATAACACATGATCTATTAAAAAAACCTCTGACAATTACTTTGCTGCTCAGCAATGGTCTTCCATTACTACTGCTTTCTCATTTCTGTTTTACTGAACATCACCATTTTGAAGAGCAATTGAGGAAGTCAGTAGACAGTAAAACTAAAGGATAAAAAAAATATTATTTTGTATTAATAAAATAAGAGAAGTCTTTTGCTGTTTTTTGTAACTTTTCAGCTCTTTACTCTACTAGAGGATGACCAATTGATCAGATACAAGCTATACAAAATTCTTCATTGTTTTCCCCATCATAAACATAGAAATAATTTAATCTATTATTTTTATTCTGACAAGATCCTAGTACATAAAATTTCTCTGTATAAGCAATCTGATGGCAGTTGATGCCATTTTTCCAGAATACAGTTCTGATATAGTTTTGGAGTATATATTTCCGTTGGCATAAATATATTTTTGAGAAGACATTGAAATATTCATGTTAACAGTCTTCTCTCAAACAACACATTAAAGACAGATTTTATTAACATTCAAAAACCTTTCAAAGAAGAAGTCTAGGTTTAAAAACCATAGGTCTGGGAAATTAGGTTCACCGCACAAGAAATCATACTCCTGGCTTGCTGCAGTTTTCTACAGACCCGGGAAGACAGACTCTCAATTTTTTTCTTTCCATTTTTCCTTGTGCAAAATGAAGATAGTGATTCCTCATAGTGATGCTGGAATGTATAAGTCATCTTATGAAGTACTTTGGAGGGTTACTCTAATGCAAATAATGTAAATTAAATGAAAGTTCTCTGTCCCTGATACACACAGACACACACAAAGACAGTTCATCTTATTTTTAGTTTTCTAGTTACAGTTTGATTTGATGAAATCACAAGATTTTTGCTTAAGGTAATTTGTGTTTAAACAGCATATGACAAGGATTAGAAATTATCTTCAATTTTTTTTGCTCTGATTACCTTTCACCAGCACTCTTCTGTATTAACAAGAGTGCTTGGTCAATTCTTTTCTCTCTGGTGTAACAGATAAACTCTGATTTCAGATTTTAAAACTTGGTTTTAAAAATTCCATGAGCCATACACCATCAAAAATTTTACTATTTTCCCTATTAATATCAAGTGGAGAATAAAGGGATAGATCAAGAATATGCATATGGGAAAAGCAGTTTCACTAATAAACATCATCAATTTGTATGTATTCGTATCTCAATTTTAAAGGTCTTGCTTTATAAATAACATCAGTTTGTATATCAACAGACTGAACACAGCAAGATGCATCAAATTGGTGCCTGTCTAAATGAGTCTTGTATATATGCTCCAGCTAATCTCCTGAAGTGAAACATTAATAACAACATTAATAAATATGCACTAATAACAAATCTTATCTTATTGACTTCTCTCAGATGAGTGAATGATGACTTTGTCTGTCCTTTGTTACACCCCACTCCATTATATTCTGCGGGAAGAGAGTGCAATATCAAGGCCTGAGGCAAGTAGAAAAGAAAGACTTCTATGGTATTCAAGCCTATACAGAGTTTGATGGGTGTATACTGAAAATAAAAACATTAAATTTCTTCGGATTCACACATTTGTTCCAATCTGCTGTTAATACAGAAGGCCTCTGGCAGTGTCTTTCTCTCTGAAGGTCTAAAATTTTCTTTGTCTCACATCAGAATAAGACAAAGAATTTACAGTGGGCAAAGAAGAATAGAATATTGTTTGGCAAAGACAAATGAAAGGTCCTGTGTCAGAGAATGTTCAGAGTTGTGGGATTACAATAAATTTACGTGAAAAAGAGACGAGCCAAGAGCGAGAGCCCTGCAAGAGAAGCAAGGGCGAATTAACAACCGACTAACTTCAACCCCCCCAACACGTCTATCCATGGAGGTGAGGAGAAGCTAAACCAAGACCCTGGAGGAAGGAGAGAAAGACGTAGAGGCCTCAGCAGCACGGCTGAGCTATCTCTAAATGAGGCCTAGCCAGAAGCTAGCTACACCAGTGTCCATAGCAACCAAGGACACTGTTGTCTTGGAAGAAATGATGAAGCTGCGTGTTCTGTTTTTTCTTTTTGCAGGACTTTACATAATAGAGAAATTAAATTTAACTCATTGTAATCTGTAATAGCTATAAACTATAAGTTAAGATTAGAAGTATAAGTTTTAAGAATGAATTANGCAAAAAACAAAGAAAATGGGGAGATGTCGGAGAATGTTCAGAGTTGTGGGATTTTTGGAGTGCAGTGGGCCCCTTGCACAACTCAGCTTTAGATGAGAGAGCAGGGCCAACAGCCTGCTCTGTTCTTGTGGGAAAGCTTGCAAAGGAAACATAGTTTGGCCTTGGTGTAAGCAGGCGAAACTTAAACAAAGAAGAACACAAGACAAACACAATCCTGTATTGCTGTAAGAGAGATGTAGCCAATTAGAGTCTATAGAAATGTGCTCATAGTTTAATAACCAATAGAATAAGCTTTGCATGCATATTCATGTAAGTGGATTATAAATTGGAGTGTATACTGAATATAAACGAAGCTTGCTTATCAGTCATATTGATTGCCGCAGTTTCCCTCGCCGTTTGCAGTCCTGCACCTGGGACAACAAAATCGAAGAGAGCAGTACAGGCTAGGATCTGTGTGGCTGGGAGCAGCCTTACTGAAAGGGACCTGGGGGTCCTAGTGGAGAACAAGCTGGACACAAGTCAACAGTGCATCGCTGCAACAACAAAGGCAAATTGGATCCTGGGCTGCATCCACAGCTGTCATTGCTAGCAGAGATAGAGGTGTTACCATTCCTTCTCTGCATTTTTCAGGCCGCAGATGAAGTACTGTGTCCAAACTTGGCCTCTACAATTCAGACGGATGTGGACATAGTAGAGAGGGTCCAAAGGCAAGCTATGAAGATAATCAAAGGGCTAGAGATCCTTTGCTATACAGAAGTCTTTTTATCCTGGAAAAGAAGAGGGTCAGGGAAGACTTCATCACAACTTTCCATTACTTAAAGGGCAGCTACAATGAGGATGGAGAATTTCTTTTCACAGGAGATTCATGAAGAAGATAAGAGGCCAAAAGTATAAGTAGCACTAGAAGAGGTTTCATCTTGATATATGAAAGGTATTTTCTAAATTAAGATCATTCACTAGAAGAACCTCCTCAGGGATGCGATGTAGACTCCATCACTGGAGGTTTTGGACCAGGTTCTAGATAATCTCTAGGTTTCCTTTCCCACAAAATGTTGACCTAGATGATTTTTCAAGGTTTCTTCCAACCTGGACTGTTCTATGATTCCACAATTCTGTGATTCTATTTTATAAAAGGGAAAACCTATCCCTTCATAGCAAAAACAGTAGGGAAGGTATATAGATAGGCTTCTTTGGAAATAGCCAGATGGCTAGCTTTCTCCTGCAGATTTCTTCATAACTAAAATTTTCATATTTCTTCTTAAGCTCAAAATAAGTTCCTTTAGAAGCTTGTGCCTCCTACCTATAAAGCATCTAGATAGGTCATGGAGAAAGCAAAACTGTACTTCTTGAGCAAAAATACTACATTGTTATATTCTTTTTCTTCAGTATTTCTTCAACACCTAAATTAACAAAACATGGACAGAGCAGTTTACATTATGCACTTTTTTCTAACCCCATGACTGCTAAACTAAATCGCAGTTTGCTCTGTAGCACATCCAGTCACAGGTATATACTCAGAAACTGAGATGCATTGCATCTTGTCATGCAATTTGTTCTCTGGAGGAAAATCATGTCCATGAGCAGGGAGGGAGCCCTGGTGGTTTCTACTGGACTGAATGATAAAGGCACCCATACTGAGGTACAGCCAACTGAACACATCATCCCCATTGCACAGACATACTCCATGGGCTCTCAGATAGATCAGGATTCCAATTTTTGCAGTCAGTTCTTCACACCAATCCAGATTCTGTCAGGTTAAATTCAAGTCAAAGGGAAGATGCTTGCATATATGTATGTGGACATAAACATATATAGGCCCGAGTCCACTTTGCAGGCATTTGAGTTTTAGCCAATGAAACCTATAATATTTATCTTGTCAGACAGCTGCTGCCTACTTGAATCATAGAACTAGAGAACAGTTTGATTTGGAAGAGAACATTAAAGATAATCAGGTCCAAAGCCTCTGCCATGGACAGGACCATCTTTCAATAGATCAGGTTGTTCAAAGCCCTGTGCAATCTCACCTTGAATTCTTCCAGTGAAAGGGCATCCACAACTTCTCTAGGCAATCTGTTTCAGTGTTCCACCACCCTCATCACAAAAAAGTTTCTTCTTTATGTCCAGTCTAAATATAGTCTCACTCAATTTAAAAGTATTGTCTCTTGTCACTACAGGTCCTTGTAAAAACTCTTTTCCCATCTTCATATAGGTCCCTTTCTATTATGAAAGGCCAAAAAAACACCCAGAGCCTTCTCTTCTCCAGGTATAGTGATTTGACCCTGGCTGGATGCCGAGGACCCACTAAGCCAACTGCAGAGGAGAGAGAATATGATGAAGGGTTTNGGAGCACCTCCTGCCCCTCCTTCTGCACTGACCTTGGTGTCTGCATTGTTGTTCACATGTTCTCACCCTGTTCACTTTGCTCTTCTCTGGCTGCTCCTGGGTAGAGCTGTTTCTTTTCAGTGATGCCCATTTGCCAGGAGCTCCCTCTATCTCAGGAGCCCGGCCCAGCTCAGCAGCACAGCAACAGTCTAAGGCATTTAATGACCCTCTGCGGAGGTTGGAGAGGAGTCCCTGAGCCTCAGGCCTTGAGGAACACTGCAGAAACCTCTCAAGAATTCAAAGTCAGAGTCAAACTCCAAAGTTTCTTGTAGTTTTAATGGGTTCCACTGAGGAACAGGACTGAGAAAGCCTCCCCAGGTTCCAGTTAGAGCAGAAAACTGGAGGCAGTGATGACAAGTCTGGACAAGCAAGGGAAAGGTGTCTCTGATGCTCAGGAAACTTGGAGGATTTTCACGAATCCAAAGGACCAAGCCCTCACCCCCACCCTTCATCTGATCCTTTTTTTCCCTTCCTTCCTTTTTAAATATGTTATCACAGAGGCATTACTCTGACTTCTGATTGGCCTGGCCTTGGCCAGCAGTGGGTCCAGCCTGGACCTGGCTGGCATTGGCTCTGCTGGACATGGGGGAAGCTTCCAGCAGCTTCTTGAAAACGCCTCCTCCATGGCCCCCCACCACTGCTACCAAAACCTGGCCACAGAAAACCCAATACACCAGGCTGAAAAACCCCAAGTCCCTCATCCTGTGTTCAAAGGAGAGGTGCTCTAGTCTTCTGAGCATTTTTCTGGCCCTGCTCTGGGCTTGGTCCAGCAGGTCCATATCCTTCTCGGGTACTTCCGAACTGGATGCAGTACTGTGGCAGAACAGTAGGCTGTATTACAGTGTGTCTAGATCATGATATAATGTCTGAGAAATGTAAACATTGTCTTGTGATCTACTGTGGCTCTGAGACACTGGCTTAGTGACCTCTGCGTAACACATGATCACCTTTTCTTTTGTCTATTGGCTGTATTAACCAAAAGAGTCTTGGCACTATAAAACCAGATGATTTTTCAATAAAGAAGATTCTTCATTTTGTCGCCTGTATAGTTTGTACACAGCCTTTCTTTCTGACGGATCATGACTTTCTGATACTCTGACGCACCATGACTTTGAGGCCCTATCCTTTTTGTGGCGGCTGTGATTTCAGAGGGTCCTATCTCCAACACTGCCAAATTGACTGGTTCCTCTTCTAAGGGACCACCACAACTACCACACAGTACTCTAGATAGGGTCCTAGGGTGAAAATTACCTAACTCAACTTACACACTTTCTTTTTCTACAACCTTTACATAAGGTTGATGTCCATTATTCTACAGACAAGTTGGCTCGAGTCTGGGCACCTTGCTTATATGAAGTTGCCTGCGTTTAGAAGTTTGAATCTCTAACTGAATCCTACCTTGTAGGCACCTAATGTCAGGTGTCACCTAATGCCAAGTTGTCTGGGCTGATCTGGCATTTAGCTTCTCTAGGCACAAAACCTAGATTATTTCTCCCAGTCCTCTGTAGATATCTCACCTACCCCAGGGGATTTCAATAGGTCAACCAGACAGAGACCACAGTATCAGTTTAGTGTGCATGCATTTGAATATCAGCCTCCTTACAATAAATGGAAACAGGATAGCTAATATCCCTGAAGACAACTTTCCCATGAATTGCATCCTTATAAATATCAGAATGACTTACAGTGTAAATTAATATCTTTGAATTAGTTTATATTTGGATAGATACATAAATAGATAGACAGATAGATAAATAGATAGATAGATAGATAGATAGATAGATAAGATTGGTACATTTCTTTTCACAATACTGTCCCTTTACAGATGCCATAAATGCATAAATCCAGCACAAAAAAAAATATAGCAAATTGTCCTGTATAGATTAACTTTGATATTTTAATCCTGCTCTTGGCCATGGAGAACTAAAATGCATATATACATATATACATATATATATGTAGCTTCACATAACTACTGAAGAGACTCTGATTAAATCAGGCCATGAAAGAGCAATTTTAGACATGATAATCTATAGTCTTCAGTTCAAGTGGTTATGATGACAACTGGGATGTATTTGTTTACCTATCAATGCATTCGTGTATTTACTACAAAGCTTAAAAACTGAAGATTATTTAGCTATTGAAAATATACATGCCTGTAACTTACAGTATACAACACTCAAACACACTATTATTCAAGGCAAAATCTAATTAAATAGAACCCAAGATTTTATTTTCTTTACAATCTTGTAGAAAGCTAACTTGGTAAGAAGTCTTAAATTTAAGAGCATTACAATTAAAATAATAGATTAAAGTCTAGAGTGAAAGAGAAATAAATAAAAGTAAAATCAGAAGAAGGATTCATGAATCACCTATTTATCTAGGTTTACACTCTTTTGAAACTGAAAGATTAAAAAGGATAGAGAAAATAGGTTCATAGAAAGAGGTTTGTGCCATGTAGATTTCCCTGTTTCTCCCTCTCTCACTTTTTTTTTCCCCCTAAATGAGCTTGGCAATAATGCATTTAAAGCCCTCTCTGGCCTTTCAGTCAGTCAGCTCACTGTCAGGGATACCAGAGTACAGAAATGCTGCTGATGTGTCATTGAATCCATGCTCAGAGCTTTACTTCTTTCTCAGCTGTAGGCCCATCATGTCAAACAGACATTGCACATCACTCAGCATGATGATGCCGACACAGTGAGCAGTGAGGAGCAGCATACATAGTAGTCTGTCACCACACCGATCTAGCCCTCATTTAGGACAGTTTCCATTGGCATAAACAACTACTCTTCTGGCTCGTGGAGAGAGAAGGAAATAATAGGGACACCACAGAAGAGCCAGTAGGACCAAGACTGCCAAATTCTGCCAAATTTTACGTTTCAGCTTGAAAGCTGCTTCCAGGTCCTGTGTCCATTTGCATTTTTTTATGCATTTGAGTTGCCAAGACTGCTCCTACAGATAGCAAAGAAAATCTTTAGCTTACAGTTTCCATAAGGTCTGTTATTTCTATAAGGTGTGTACGCTCTGCAATCCAGGAAGAGACCAATTCCTGTAAACTGGTGTCCAAAGTTTTATATGATCCCTTAGCCACTGTAACACCACAGAGTCCCAACAGAAATGATCTTTTTTCCTAGCTTCTCATTGGCCTCTTACTGCTGAACCTCCATCAGCTGAACTTGCTGTTGTTAGAATGTTAATGTGAATCAAGTCTCCGAAAATAATGCTTACTTTACATACTCAAAACAGCAGTATTGTATGGATATAAATGAGTCTGTCTAGGTCAGGAAACTGATCAACAGATCTCAGAGCATCTCTATTAGGACAATGAGTTTTCACACAGATTTTCATAACATTTGGTTTTGACTTGCACGTTTTACAAGTTACTTGTTTAGCAGTTCTGCTTAGAAAATTTGTTGATGCATTTCACACCTCAGTATATTCAGGAAGCAAGTGTCATATATAAAGTGTCATATATGAAGTGTCATTCATATCCATACAACTCTGGTGAGACCAACGCAAATTATCCATCTTTGAGATCTTTTGTTTGTTAATAATGCTTCTAAATGACCAAGGTTATTTTACAAGGACATAAATATACTTCTGTTGTCTGCCACAGAAATTCTTTACTCATGCCACAAAAGGCTCTCAAATAGTCTACGAGGCTTAGGATGAGTGACTGCTACCATTCCTTTCTGTTATTCACCTTTGTTATATACAATAGAAATCAAGCAATTAAGAATAAGCGAGATGAAATTAAGCCAATCTGAGTCTGAAGTCAACGGCATTGTGGAGTCTATTCATTTTTAAAATGGGATCAGGAGATTGTTTTTTAAAAGGATACTTTTTAACTCTGAACTGGCCAAGCTGATAGCAAGTGACCTCTGCTTTACGCTTCAAATGCAAGCATCAACAGAATGAAGAAGATGGATCTTTCAAATGGGCGTTCTTTAAAAAAAAATGACACCGTGTATAGCCTCTCTTATTGGCCTCTTTAGTGCTTTGAATCTGAGACCAAAGCCTTCCCAGACCAGTTAGTCACTCAGGCACATGTCAGGAGTAATTTGGAGTTATGTTTCCCATGATTCTAGAGAAGATTCCTTCTCCAGCTCTCAAGAGTGCCTCAGTGTTTTCTGCAGTTATTTTGTATCATCCTTCAGTATTAGTTTGTAGGCTTATTTATGGACAACTGGGCTGAGTTCTTTCCTCCAAAGCCTCTTTTGTCAAAGCTGAGCTTTTGTATTTAGTGAAGGTCTCTTTAAAATTACCTATGCTTCCATTCACTTATATTTTCGTGGAGACAGAAGAAAGAAAATTCTGCATTTATATTTTATTGGTAATACCATAGTTGAAAAAAAAAAAAAGCAGATACTTCCTCGTTTAGAAAAGCTTTCTTTTATTCTCTTTTTGGTTATTGTTTATGATTACTAGACATGACTTTCAATATATATTTGTTCCTTGTTGACAATTTTACTATTAGTTTTACTTTGAGTTTTTTTTCTCTTTCCACTAACTTTATACAATGTCTAGGTCTATCTGCTTCTGCGCATGATAGCTTTCTACACTGTGTTGATGAACTATTTCTCTCTCCTACCCAAACCAATCCTCGATATACTGCCAAATACATATCTGAGAGTTTCTCAAGCTTTTCCTCTCTTTACAGAGATGAAAGCCTGCAAGCATGGTCTAAAAGCTATCTAAGCAAAAGGCTAAAACTCCACTCTGTTTTGATGGTAGAGGATACATCTGAAAATAAGCTTACTTATATATCCTTTTTAAAATAAAATTTCACTACACAGCACATAAATCATGGTTATTTCTACATAGGCTTCTTTGATATACAAATGTCTGAAAGACTGAAACAAATTACTCACTTGGTTCCTGAATATTTATGAATCACACTGTGGGTTAAACAACCATTCTCACCAACCTGATCATCCCTGATATTACGTTAACTAATTCTCCACTTGCCAGTGGTGCTCTTTAGTTTATGATCGTCTATGCCATAACACTTACAGAGACTGATAGAAAGCTAAGGTAGAAAGTTGTAAATTTGTCTTTGCCTTCTTCATATTACCTATTTTAAAATCAAAATAATAATCAGATTCCACATTGCATGTGGACTTTGCAAAATAAGACTCAGTCTAGGATAGTTTTGAGACCTGTCACTCATGACTATAAAAATCTCTATTCTTCCAAAAAGAAAACTCCAAGATAGTTTATCAGCTTCTTGCTCTTGGCTCAGCTCATTTGTACAGTCTTGATCACACATATCCCAGTTAAGGCCATGTACAAGCACTCAGCTTCATTTTGTTTATTTTAGGAAACTACACGACAGCTAATCAAATAAGTGTGCTTGGCTTATTATATTTTAATGATGCATTCTTAAAATAATGGATTGTGTAGTCCCCAAGATCCTAGCAAAAAACCCAGTCCCAGAGGCAATTAAATAAAACAGAACAGGCCTCAACCTTCATCTTCTACAGCAAAACAGTGCAGTCTGTAGAGTGTAGACAGCAGTCTGGGTGAGATTTTTTTTTCAGTGACATAGGTTTTCACTAGAACTTGTCAAAACTAAAACTTCTTGTTTACAGAAACACATCTTGTTTTTTGAGAATTTTTCCCAAGAGCAAGATGGGCTTATATATTGGTTGTAACTTCAGAGATAAGATTCTCAGGGCTGTAGGAAAAGTTCCATGCAAGTTTTGGATCCTTTCTCCACTGAGTACCCTATTCATTGCAATACCTGTTTATACCCTTTCTGATTGTATCCAATACATAAGTGTTGTGGTTTTAC
>VYZS01003548.1:1748-20227 GCA_013400695.1 Neodrepanis coruscans | reverse complement strand
TCTGTTCACTCCAGCAAGTGGTGCACAACACTGCCCAATCACCTACCTGCCATGACATCTGTCCCACAAAATCTGGTGGCATCTCTGATCACCCCTGTCTAGAGCTTCACACTGTAGCTATCCCAGTTGGCAACATGCCTACCTCACAACCACAACATAAAGCCTCACAAAACTCACACCAGCATTTGCCAAACCTTTAGCACAGGGAGATCCAAGAAGCGTGAAGGGAAAATCTGAGACAAAGGAAAGTGTGGGTCAAACACCTTCAGACTCCCACTTCAACTTAATGATATCAGGCAGCTCATGTAAGAGAGAGGAGGCAATATCTACCTCCATAGGCTTCATGTGCCTTAATATCTTCATGCAAAAGGGTTGTCCTTTCCCAAAGATTCTGTACTGTGTTACACAAGCAAGGCCTATATGTATTTATCTTGTTTCCTTAATGTATTCTCAAAGGCTTGGATATTCTGTCCCTGTAGCACTAGACTAGATCAGGAGGACTCACCAAGACTTACGCACATGGCAAAGCCCAGACAGAGAGGAAGAGCAATGAAGAACTTTCTCAGACTATTATGTGTGCATATGCATAGAGGATTCAGTGAAGACCTTGCTGATGGAATTCACACAAAGCATCGGACAAGGAAAACAGCCTTCCAGTCCACCCTGATTTGCTTTGCAGGCAGCTCACAGATGCTTATATTACCAAAATCCTGATATGTAAGCTTTGCAAAAGATAGGAAAAATCAAATGAAGTCTCTTATGGCTCTGCGCAGATGTTTTGTCCAATCTCTGTGTCAACAGCATTTGTCTTGCACAACTCACACACAAAGAACATGTGTTCTCTGGTCGACCTGGGCCACCTCCAAACTAAAAGCAAGGAGGGATCATCCAGGCTCTGGGGCAAAATAACTGGAGCAAATAGCACAGAGGTCCTCCTGAAGCCCACACCCTGACAGAAGAAGAAGGAGAAAAGCATCCCCTACTCTAGCCTACCTTATGGGGACTTGTTTACTTTCAATGTGTTGTGCAGAGGAGCCACCGAGGTGGCTGTGGTGGTACCTGCAGGACAGAGAAAACTCAGAAGGGCTGACAGGAATTTGCCACAAGGCTCAACACTGATCTCCAGTTCCTACCAGCTGCATCACTCCAAATTTGATTGTTTAAAACTTGTCAGCAGGCTAAAGAGGTGAATTTCACACAGCCTAGGGACACCAAGTGATGTGGATATGCCAGTGTGTGCATAGTTTGGACCATAACTGACATCATGGTAATTATCTAGAAGAGCTGAAAACTATACAAATTAGGAACATTTGGAGCCTAATCACCCACTTGGAATAGATCACAAGAGCATATTTTTCTGAAAACCCAGGTCTTAGGTGAATTACACACTCTGAAGATACTGGCTTGTCCATGATTTGTTCAGATTTCAGGTTCTGTGCTTTCAAATAATTTCATAATTGAGTCAAATTTAAAGGCCACTGTTATTCCCAGTTCATTTGAGAGAGCCAGCCTGAAGTTCACAGCTTACCATGTTTTTTCACTTGCATACTGTGTAATTTTTCTTGACTTGCTCTGTTGCAGATTCTATTACTAAAAAATGAATGTTCATTATGGAGTGATTTCTTACAATATTAAATATTAAAGGCTGGTTCCATAACTGATTTGATCAGTGTAGTTGTGCTGAAGTTCTTGAGTGATTGCTAATTTGCACCAGTGGTTAGGTAATCTTGTACTTAAGAGTATCAAGATATTTAAAAAGCCTTATTTTATTTTTATTTCTCCCCAGCTGAACTGGTGTGAGGAGAGAGCAGTGTCATTGCTCTTAGTAGGACTCTTAGCTTCATATTTGTTCTCATGAAGCTTCCAGTCAAGTTTTTGCAAACTCAGACATTTAGTTACTGTGGTTTCAATACACAGCTCAGCCTATAGATGATTAGCTGAAGAAACCACCAATTCCAGTCCTCTGGTATCCTCTGGCAGCTCACCTATCATCATCAGTGTAAACCAACCAGCCTTTCCTCCACAGCAGCCTAAATTCCCTAAAGCGCTGTTTCCAGATGGGGAAATTACTTTCACAGACACCTGCTACATCTCATCATATCAGATAGCACAACGTCTGCAGTTCTGCCTCAGACTCATTCTACAACTTTGTGAGTCACACTACATGTTTCACGTACCAAGTGAACTAAAGCAAACAAACAGGAACTATTTGTATTCTTCTTATTTATGCCAGAGCTTATAATAAACCCCTTTGGAAACATTTCCAAACAGGTAGCAGCCAGCACACAAGTTCTGCCAAGGATTTAAACTAGTCTTTACCTGTTGCAGCTGTTGGGAAATTTCTAGCTGTTGCTAGAAGTGTACTTGTATCTGCATGCTGGGATTGGGAGTGTGAGCAGGTGTTTGCAAACTACAGTTACATTGCTAGCCATGTCTCAGACTCAATACCTACCATACCAGCAATGTCTGGTACCTGCGATATCTTGCTGCAAAGATTCTTCTTCAATTCGTCCTACAATAGTGATCAGAACTGGTCTAAGCTATAAAAGCCTCTCCAGTTAATTTCTGTGTACAGCGTGATGCTCCTTACCCTGAAGGCCCTTTCAGATTTGACCCCTTTCACTGCTTTTCCTGCTGTCAGCCAAGACAGCAGAAGAAGAGGTGGTATGCAGGCTGAAAAGCCTAGCAGTCTTCAATCAGTCCTTTGTCTTTCATGCCCAGCTTTTTATCCAGGGGCAACAGTCTTTTTCCATTATGAGTAAAAATGAACCCCACAGTAGGGGTGATGAAGAAACAATAAAACTAATCATTAAAGCAGGCCTGCTGAGAAGTGAATTCCAGTACCAGGTCAGATCTAATTGCATTCTGACACTGAAATAATGGCCTAGTCATTTATATTAGCAATGTCATGTTTCTTCTTATTTATTTGTCTCCATTCTGCTCTCCATCCCCATAAAGAAAGAAATATAAACATGCAGATTGATGAAAAGACATGCATACAGATCAAAATACATATCCTGTCCTACGGCATATTTCATAACTTTTTAAAATAGTCTCTCTTTAGCCAAGATCAATTTTGGAAAAAACTAAAAAAAATACAGCATTTTGGAAAATGATGAGCAACTGTAAAAGGGAGATTTAGGAAAAATTATGGTAGTGTCATGGCCTATTACCAAGGAAACCCATGTACACAGGGAAGGAAAGGCAAATTTAATAATGCATGTAAGCATACAAGATATATATATCTAGCTATGATTTTTGAAACTAAGGAGATTTAAATACCTACCTTTGAGTAATTACAAGAGAAATATGCTACTTCTGAGTTCAATACACCATATGCATGCACATAGTATACACACATATCCACAAATACATTCCTAACTATCTTTAGGTCTCTTTTCTCCCTTGCCAGCTTCCTTTTACTGCTTTTGCCATTAATGATATTTTGCCCTGGTCCTGCATCCTCAGCCTCCTCCCCCACCGTTTTTTGCCCAGACTCCCAGTCAGCCTCCCAGCCTGAGACTTCTTCCTTCAAGAATCTAAACAAGATGCCTTTGCATCTGAGCAAACACAATAGGTCTCTCTTCAAAGCTGAACAATATTTTTCCTATCATTGTTTGCAGGGGAAGAGTCACTCTGAACTCTGCTCAGATATTACAGTCACACATGCCTTATTAACTTATGGGTAGATTTGCTGTCATAAGAGGGTTCATACAACTAACAAGATCACTTAATCCATTTCTTGGTCCCTCAGCATTTGTAACAAGTTTTGTAACTGCTTTTAAAATAAAATGTTCTGACCTTGGAAACTCACTTGCAAGTCAGCTCAATCCTCTGGCTTTTTTCCCTTTATATAGCTTTTATGACCTCTCCTATCTGGATAGCAACCTCTTTCTCAAAGTATCTTAGTCCAATCCTCTTGATGCTATCCAGAGCTAAAAGCCCTCAGCATGTGCTTTGGATCCAATCCCTACCTGGCTGCTGTGCTCAGAGGGGCGTTGATCAAATTTACTAACAACAAATCAGAGCCCAGAAAAAGGAGTTGTAGAACCTGGAGTTGTTCCACCTAATTGCAAGCAGGTTTTCACAATTCATTTACTGCAGAAAACTTCCTTATCAGGTGAGGATGTGACTAACATCCACCCAGATGTCATGTTATGGTTTTTATCAAAAACACATGAAGAGATTTTTTCTTTATCCACAGAATCAGCTTTCCAAGCTTGCTTTATCAAAAGCCACAGAATGACACAGTGACAATTTTGCATAGTATTTGCCATGCACTTCATGTTCTAGGGTTAGTTGGGTTAGTGAAATAGGCTTGCATACATACACCACAGTTAGTTTTTTGTATTAAGCTCCATGTCATGATGACTGGTGCCACCAGTATCCAAGGTAGCTAGTTTAACAACTCGTTTACTCCCAGTAGTTCCAACCTTGTGAATATTCATCATTGTCAGGACAGACACGCATTCCCTGTTGCATTTATCTACCCACACTGGCTTTTTTTTCACCTGTGGTGGATCTCTTTAAAGTCACTCATGAATGTCAGGCTGAAAACCTGACACCTGTGAAGGTGTGGTATGGCCCAGCCCTCTCTGTGCAAACATTCCATAAAAGCCAGACTGTAACACCTGGGTTCTGCTTCCACCTCTGGCACTGAATTGCTGGACAAATTTGAAGAAATCACATTACTTGTGCCTCCATTTCAGCCTTTCATCAAATGTATATAGGGGAGTTCTCTAATTCTCTAGGGTATTCTGCGGCTTAGTGAACATTTATGGCGTAGTATGGATCAATGTGCACAAGGTGGAAAAGACTAGGACCTGCCAGTCCTAAGAGACTAGAACTATTAACCTACCAAGGATCTAAATTATATTAAAAGCTAGAGGGATTTCATTCCCAGGAAGTTGAGAAACTGTAACATATCCAAAACATTATACACAGTACTGAAATACAATTAAATAGTAAATATTATTATAGTAATAACTTAGCACTTTGCTTTCCAAAACTGAAAAAAATTTTGGTAAACTCTAGTTAAGACTCAACTCATAAAACAACCTCTTTACAGTGGATAACAATATATGTGCAATGGTCTGTAGCAACATGACCCAACAGACAGGAAAGTGAGGAAAACGCCACATCCAACCTGCAAGTTCAGAGGGAATTAGGTAAACAGAAGAATCCCAGGTGGACCAGGATTAAGACAACTCCAGGTTGCTACTGCCAGAGAAATGATTACTGAACACTTAAGACCAGTAATTGTGAAGAGGCTTTTTAATATCTTTTCTGGAAAACACTACCCACATCAGCAGTGTTCCCTATGTCTGACTCAGGTGAGAATGTGCTACCAACAGAGGAGCTGCTGCTGACTGCAGCGCTCAAGAGCTGCAAGAGCCCCAGCCCTGCCAAGATGCTGGATGTCCCTAGGCAGCCAGGGCCTCTTGCACAAGGCACTTCGCAGGATCCTCTCTCTTCTCAGTATCAAACTCCCTGGAGCCTTTTTATTCCATAGTCCCACACACCTCAAAACATGAGCAGAGGAATTTAACTGCAAACAGGCTTTGTTCCCATACTATAAGCTGCTATTCTTTATTCTACGTTGCATAAGTAAACTAAATTCATTTTCACCAATTATTTTCCCTGCAACTCCAGGCCATTCCCTAATCTTGATAAAAATATTTGAAAGTTTAAATCCATTTAATTTTTCAGTATTTGTCATTAATGCAATGACACTGCTATCTTTTTCCAATAATTGCAAACCATTTCTTAAATTCCTACTCCTTTGTATTTTGTATTTTTCTTTTTTTAAAATATAGTTTTGTACCAGGAATTACTTTAACACCAGTTAAAGCTACTATGTGTTATTTGTCAGAAATAAATTAAAAACTGCCATTTGTTATATTTATTAAGCACATAACACATCACGTGAATATAGCTATGTAAATGTGCCCCAGTACTAAAATTTCAAATGCCTCCAAACACAAGACTACTTAGACAATTCCAGTTAAATCCCCAGGTCTTAATTCAAACCTCTTCGAACCCAGAGATAACCCATTCACTGACTGACTTGTATTGCTCTTGTTTCATGCATTTAAGGATTACATTAGAATATTTGGAGAGAGAGCTGAATTTTTACACACAGCTAACCTCCAAAGGCTGGGAAAGCCTGAGCTTGGGAATGAGAACCCAAATACTATCCACAGAAATGGTCCCATGTAGCCAGAAAATGTTGGCAATACTTTATACTGTCTTTCTCCAGATCATCTTATGCCAAAGAAAAGACTATTGGGAAAAGTTTTGATGTGCCATATAAAACCTGTTTCATTCAGTATCTTAGGTACAGAAACACAGGACAGGGTCACAGCACTCAGTTTCAGATGAATACCAGGCACAGTGCAACAAACCTGGTACCATGTCAAAGCATCCACCCTACATTAACATATTAACATTAATGAGCAGGGAAAAAATGAAACACAAGGTATGAGTTATCCAATGCCTATCAGCCCTGAATTTAAGAAAACTGCAACTATATGTACCAGCAATGAGGAACTTTCTAAGAGTGCTGAGAAAAACTTTAACTTATAGATGTTAAAAATGTGATTACAGCCTTCACAATACTCAAAAAAAATGGGGTTTAGGGCAGTTATTCCAATGTTTTCTTGTCATTTATGATTTTTATTAACATATACATCAGCATCAGCTTCAGCTTCTTGTCATGGACTGAATTTCCAGAAGCTCCACTTCATAAAGCTTGTTGGAATCTATTCTACGCAAGAAATTACTTGGATAAAAAATTCTGGAGTCAAGACAGAATTAAAAAGAAAACTCCTCTTCCATCCTCCAAATGATTTATAGAGACTTAGTGGAAGAGCATATTTTACCAGTAGTTTTCATACTCAGGAGGATAACTAATTTAATAATCCCATTGAACAAATGACAAGTCTGATTGTCTCTGGGAGAGAAGTGAAGGAACAAAGAAACCTTGTCACATCATGTTTTTTTAGGATGATGTTATACAACCCCCACACCCTTGCCAGCAATTTCTCGTGACTCATTCTCCTCTGAAAATGCTGTTATCGATCTCATATTGAGACAATGAAATTTGACTTATTTGGTGTCTGTTTCTGTTCAGCTGGCCTTTCACAGAAGCCAGGAAACATTTATATAAGCTGGAATGTAGTAAGAAGATTTGGGGAGAATTTATTATGGATAAGTATGACAAATAAACAGAGGACAAAAGTTACAAAGAAATTGAGGTTTCTTCCAATTCTACCTCTTCTAAGGAAGTAGCAGAGACTTTTCAACCTCTGGTTTCAGTCTCAGCTACCTGTTAGAATCCACCAGCCCAAGGCCACTAGAATACCAAATGCTCCAGCAGCTAAGTACCACTCCACTGGGGATACCAACACAGAAAAGACAAAGCCTTTTTTACTCTCCTTACCCTAGCTAAGTACTCACGACCATTTCAATCAGCTATTGCAGGTCTACAGTAATAGAACAGGCAAATTTAAAACATGATCTTGCTTGTACTGAAGGCAACAGTAACCTGAATTTGTGAAGGCAATTTGAGTATCACCCTTGCTCAAAGATATGTCGGAGGGTAAATGTCACCAGAAGCATACTCCAAAACTTACTTTGATAGGGATGAAGAATAATGAAAAAATTAGGTCTTTAAGCCTAGGTGCAAGATTTACCAGGAAGTAGGCAATCTGCCAAACATCTCTCTACTCCCTTCCCAGCTCCGGGCCTTCAACCTTGCTCCAAAAGATCCAGGTTCCCTCAGGCCCTTTCCACTGCCAGAGAGAATTCTTGAAACCTCGCTGGAGCTTGTTCCCTCTCCTGCAGCACCAGGTTATTAAAGCATCTGTATTCCTTTGCCTGCCCCCACAAACATAAATCCTTATTTTACATTGCCTTTCCTCTAACACTGAACATAAAAGAATGTCCTTTTTATTGAAGTTTTATCTTTGCCTGGGCTCCTAACAACCCACACTGAACACTGTTATTATGTCCCCTTTTGGATTTAGAGGTATATAAACTGTTTGTGCTTGGCTGCATACATTGGTATTTTTATGTTCTTATGTATCTTTATCTGTACAGTATCTCCAAATACACTCAAAACTGTTTCGAATAAACTCCCTAAGACTTCATTCAAATAAAACTGTGGAAAAGATCTGCTACACACATATTTCCTCATCACTTGAACTTTCACATTCAGAGAGAGCTGGAGTGTTTAATTTTGGCCATTTGTTTTAATTTGGCCATTATGGTTTAAAGGCTGTGCCCCAGATTTGGCCCTGTGAAACGGTATTTTGCTCCAGTTTAAATGGGTATGAGACATAGCATTTTCACATCATAGAAATGCTTCTCTCTCCTCTTTTTTTTCCCCTAATGTAAATTTTGCAATGCTAATTCCTTTCATAAGAGACGTAGGGATAAGTGGTGGTTTACAGTTCAACTTTCCCCTGGTACCCATAAATATTTATTGTTTCTTGCCCTGTTTCAAGGCACAGATGAAATTCATCTTCCTGGGGGGAGGGAAGGGGGGGGTGGTGGAGAGGGAAGGGATGTGGAGGGGCGAACATCATCTTTAAAGTATAAATGTGAAGAAAATGAAAACATATGCGTGGAGAGGAAAAAAGAAGCTGGTGGGAACACGGCAGGGCTGAAGCACATTTTCCCTGGGAGACGGTCGCGCCTCGCACTTCCACGGGACGCCCCACTGGCGGACGGTTCCCCAGCGGACTGACCGCCGGGAGAAGCTGGGAGCCGCCGAGGCGAGGGGCAGGATGCGAACGGGCCAGCTCCCCAGCCAGATCCCAGGCGACGCAAGTGCACCATCCGCTCGCTAGTCAAACTTTCGTCCCTTCCAACCGGAGATGAAAATGCCTCCCTTTGAGGAAGCTGAAGGACAGCCCAGCGCGGTGTCCTCGCCCAGGCACTGTATAGGCTGTGCAGCGGGGCACTAGGCGGGGTGGGCACTGCCGTGCGAGGACAGCCCTGCCGAAGCGGACGGCAACGCGGAGGAAGAGGGGGAGGAGGTGTCGGGAGGGAGACCGGGAAACTGTAGCTCATTGTGGATGGGCTGGACTGGCCGGGGTGGCGAGCGCTCGCAGGCCAGCACATCCATCAACCTGCCGAGCGGCCGACAGGCTGGAGCCGCGGCTGCTCCCGCTCTCCCCGTGTCAGGAATGATCCAGCCCAACTGCGCCGAGGCGGCGCTGCCCGGCCAGCGCTCTCCGGCCAGCGCACGCCATCGATGCGCTTGCCCGCGGCGCTCTCGCACGGCTTCAGTGAACCCGAGCCTAAATCCCCTTCCAATCCCTGCGGCTGCACCCGAGGTTAATTTAATCCTGTTCTGTCCGGTCGCATTAAAGGCCCCGTTTGGTCTCACATCGCCTCTAAATCAGCCTTAACACTGCTGGCTCCAGTATTTCTCATGTGTACAAGGGAAGAGCCAGGCCCTCGGGCTTCCTCCACCTCTGTTTCCTTCCATTTTATTGTGAAGGAAATTTCCCAGTCTAACTATTTACAAGACTCTCTAGCAGAGAGACCCTCCTAGGAGGGCCCAACCATCTTGGCTTTTTCTGTGTTACTGCGCCACGAATAAATGTCTTTATGGAACAAGGCGTCTGAGACTCTGCCACAGGAAACCTGGGGTCAAACCGGTGAGGAAACCTGGTCTGATTACCTGTGAGTGGAGTGTACAGGGAGTCAAGCGGGATACCCGTCAGCTCACTGGAGGCACCCTCTGTAAAAGGTCTTCAGTCCTAGCAGTTAAAATCTTTGGCCTTGAAAGTGTGACGGCCAGACAGTCTCGTGAGTGTTCATACTGGGAAGTTTCCTTAACATCATGATTTAAGTTCTCGTATTTATTTTTTCAGCCCTGCTGTGATGGAGCTGCCCCGCTCCCATGGCTGCCGCCAGCTCCTCCGCTCCGGGAGAAGGTGCCTTTCTGTCCCGTGGTAAGGCTATGGCCTTAAGAGCTGCAGTAAGTCAAAATGCCTGGGCACAGGACAGGTCTCCGTTTGCCCCTCTACTCAGCTAATGAGACGCTGGCGCAGGACATGAAGGTGCTGGCTTTGCTGCGGTGCCTGATACACATCAGCTGCAACACCTCCGCATGTCACGGGGCCTCTGCTCACAGCTCCCGCTCTAAACTTCCTGCACTTTGTCTGCCTAAAGCAGAGCCAGAGCACTGCTTTAATGATGGGGACAGTGAGAATGATTTGTCGAATTTGAAACCTTTTGTTTGAAGTATTTCACTATTTACTTTTTTCTTTTAGAAGATGATTTAAATAGGCATTTTGAAAATACAAGTACACTTGCTAAATATATGCCATTTTCTTAACATGGCAGAGCATTTATATATGATACAAAACTATTTCTGATACGTTTTCCATATAATTTCCATATTTTCATCAATCTTTTTGTTTTGCTGGAGCTCATATGTCCTAATATGCCCACATAAATTAATGGATTTTTTGTATTATTATTATTACTTACTATTCAATAGCGTGGCTGTTATCCTAAAGGAGAAAATACAATGAAACATGAACAGTTCTTTCATCTCTAAGAATACCATTGCAATTGCAATTGTAAGCTTAGGTCCTATATTAGGAATAGACCAATACTCAAGAAAGCAGTTAACTTTAGCTTCAGATATGTTCTCAGACCCTTCTGAAATCAAAGGTAGTTAAGTACAGAATCAAAATAGAAGAGAGGAGCTTTTATAAGAATAAACCTCAAAATACAATCATAGAAGCATCAGGATTGAAAAAGACCTCCAAGATGGTGTCCAACCATTAACCCAGCACTATTGGATTCACCACTAAACTATGTCTCCAAGTGCCACATCCACACGTTTTTGAACACTTGAGTGTATGGTGATCCCACCATTTCCCTGGGCAGTCTGTTCCACTGACTACCCTTTCAGTGAAAAATATCCAAACTACTTTCCTGCAGCTGCAACTTAAAGATTATTTCTATCCTAGAATTAGTTATTCCACTATCACCAAATGTATTTTTTTTTCTGGATTGGATCCATTAAATATGTAGTGTATCAGGGAGGAAAGCTAAATGAGATTCTGTTTTCAAATTAAATGACAGGGGATTTTAGGTGGGCAAATACAATTATTCAAAGATGAGTTCTGCCAAGAAAAAAAAAAAAAAGATTAATATACCTATACTTAAAGAAGTACACACTCAAGAGTTCAGTACAATATTAATCTGCAGCCCTGAGGCTTTAATGGTACCATTTTAAGCTCTGTCACTCCTGCAATACCAGCTCAGGAGGGCTAGTACAGACATAATGATGATTTCTTTGTGGTGTCTATATCTTGAAATAGCATGACAGTAATATGTATTACTAGGATAGGAGAAAAGGAGAAAGTACACAAAATCTGATAAATTCATCTTTCAAATCTGAGAGATTATTACTGAAAGCATTTCTTGCAATATTTTAAGTGTTTCCAGGAACACTCATCCTCTGATACCAAGCCAGTCCTCTTCCTGTTCTGTCCTGTGTTAGATCTGACAGGATAATATAATAGTGGATAGTGTAATAATGGCAATGATTCCCATTGCCTCAAATATGAAATACTACGTGCACCATGCAAAAGGTGGCTCTCATGTTTATGAATAAGCACACCTCTGCAGAATCAGGTTCACCTCCAGCGCTCTGATCTTTCTTCACATGTAATTAGGACTTATCAGCCTGGCATTTTCCTAAGTGATACCTCTACATTTTAAGAACTGCATTTTCCATTCTCAGGATTCATGCAAGTGGGGAGGCTACACCTATTAGAAGGCCATTTTTACAGTACCTTCATTGCAGCCAGCAAGGGCAGCTGTTTCTGCAGCCACACAGGTGGGAAACCAGTGAAGGAATTAGATTTAGAGTAGTATCATTCCAGTTTGCAGTGTAGCTGCTGCATTCTTAAGAAATAACATCAGGCTTTCACTGGTGTCTGGAAAACATCATTTGCTATGCAGGTACTCTGTCAGCTATTGTAGGACAAAGGACAATAGTGAAAGATTATATATGATGTGTCATGCTGAAAGACTACTGTCCCATCAAGCTTTTCCATTTCAGCACTACATAATGTCAGAAAACACAGAAAGGAAAAAAACTTATGAAAAATACCTTGAAAACATGAAAACATGAAGATATTACTCTCGCCAATGCAGCATTCTCACCAATGCAGTAAGTCTGCTAAAATTTACAGAAAGATTGAAGAAATATACACCAGAGATGTTAATCCTGCATTACTTCTTAGAGGTGACTGTGCATGTGACAACTTTGTTAAATTGCTCATTGTTGACCAAGAGGAAGTCAAATAGCTATTAAAAGAGAAACATGTTTTCCTCAGAAAACCTGTTCAAAAAGTTTGTTGAAATTGCTGGTTTAAAGTGAACTTATTAAAGGATGAGTATAAGCAAGTCTTAAAAAATATTTAGGGATTAAAAACACTTTACTGAAATGCCAGCAGTCACCCAGCAGTATTTATGCTAGGTGGCTGCCCTGTATTAAATGATACAGATTTAAAAGGCTTCAGCTTGTCAGATAACATCCAAATTATAATTGAATCCAAGCCAAAATTCTAGATCCAGATACTCATGATCTTAGATATTTATGGAAACCAAATCCAAACGCAGCATGATTTCATAGCTAACAAAAGAATAACAAGTAGCTGTTGCTAGTTACAGGACCTGTCATACATTTTTAGTTGTGGATCATCCTTGCCAACTCTCATGGTTGTTCTGCGCTCAGCTCTTAAAATAATCAGTATTTTTCTTGAAGTACTAGTTCCTGGAGTCATATGAATATATACAAATCTCGTCTTTATGTCTGTATTCTTTTTGCATGTCCTAACAAATTCTCACAATAAAGTACTACATCTTGTCTATACAGAAAGGGAAATTAAGGGCCTTGTTTTACTTCCTTTACAGTCCACAGAGAAACTTCAGGTTTATTTTCATTAAGCTTTTGGCATAATTTTTGCAATGCAGTAGGTTTTATATAAGGAGAAACAACCCAAATTGACCAAGATAGTGCATCTTAATAAGCTATTACCTATCGAGTAAGTAAGACTAACTGGCTGGGGGTGTGCGCTTACTATATCCAAACTGTGAGGCTTATTCTGCCACTGGCATTAAAAGTGGCCTTGACCCAGGAGCTAAAGGTGATCATAATCACAGCAGAATTAACAGCAGAATCCAAATACATTCTGAATCAACACTTTAATTTAGTAGATAAATACTCCTTCATTTAAATGAAGTATACAATAAAGTACACCTGGCTTCTGGCCATGTAGAAAAAAAACCCCTACAAATATTGGTTCACTGATTCCACATGCATTTAGTAAAGCAGAAATAAGCCCATTGTAATAGGAGATTGCCACAGGATCTGTATCTCCAGCTTTGCAAATGAACATGCCTTGATGTTTAATTTTTTGTGAGTTCCTCTGCATTTAGGTACCAGCAGGAGACCATTATACTGTGACAGCACTCAGTTCTGATGACATTATCTTAAACTTTTCCCAGTTGTCTGTCCTCACCCCTGTTGTGCTGCCATAATCTATTAACATTCCACTGACAACAATGAAAGATGTTAGAGCAGAGTGTGTTAACACAGTGGCCAAGCTGGGGTGCATTCACCTGGATATACACTAACATTTGGCAGTAGCTGTAGAGTTAATTAGCTAGATCACATGGTGCCACTTCCTGATAAGGCTTATTTGAGATGTTTTGCATTTATAATTCATGGATTCATAGATTTTTTTATGGCTAGAAGAAATCATTAGGTCATCAGGCTCTCCTCTATTATAAAGGCCAGACAATTGCATTCACTTACTCCATTGTTAACCCAATTACTTGTGTTTCACTGTCTTCCAAAAAAAGACATCCAAAGACTTCAAAAGATGGCAAACCCACCTCTCCCTTGGAAGTTTATCCTTACAGCTAATCACCCTAAGTATTACACAACTAATATAGGCTTGGGACTAATAAAGCTTAGTCCCCTATGGATTCCCGTTTCATGGTTGATTGACTTTGATGCCTAACAAGCTGTGAGCTCTGATTAAAGTGTCTTCCCATATACAGAACATTTTTAAGGTCTTTTCCCCAGCTCCTTGTGGATCCTCTGTGCCTTACTCATGTGACAATTCACATTTGTGGCCCTGACAGTACTTCAGATCACTATGGATCTTTGTCAGGATTGTTCAAAGAGATGTTTCACCTATTGTTGACCACATACTTGCATGAAAACTGTAGATAATTGCTTTTCAGACCTCCTCCCAGCAAGAGTGACTGCAGAAACACGAGTTCAAAAGTTACTAGAGGCACCTGTACATATATATGCATGTACACATACACATGGCACTGTTACATGGCATTTCTTTTTTATAAATAATTATGCCTTTTTTTAATCACTTGTTGCTCTCTTCCTCATTATGTTTTTCTTTTCCTCCTCAGTATGACCTTCATCTCTGAATCGGGATGCCCCTTAGCACACAGAATTTACTCTGAACTTAAAAAGTTAATGCACTCAGTATTCTTTTTAATATGATGAAGATCTTGAGTTACTTTCTTACCCTGCTGTATTCTTTTCATAGGCTAGAACACTTTTTATTTTCTTTCTACTATTGCGAAGTTTTCCTAATGTAGACGTCATGATATGAAAATGAGCCCATATGCCCAACTGTTTTCCTGTATTTTTCCAAGTATGTTAGCTGATCCAATAAACAAAAATGCATCCCTTCCTACAAATCTTTCTTGTATCCTTAGACCACCATAGTTACAACAACATTGCTAAGAGACAGGAACAGTATGCAGTATTTTCAGTATTAATCTCCCCAGTGTCAGATAGAGGTAAAAACACCTCCTTATGCTACTCACAACTCCCCTTCTTATATATCAAAGGACCACATCAGTCTTCTCCCAGAACATCTCACTGGGAACTCATGTTGAGTGACTTGTCTTCTTTGACCTCTAAATCCTTTCCAGAGCTTTCTAAGACACAGTCTTCCTATTGTTCAGAGAGAAACTGCTAATGATCCCAAAAAATACTATGCATATTACACTAGAAGAAAAGTTTGTTGCAAACGATTGTTTTGGACAGAAAAAAACAGTCCATGTCCAAGTTTTCCAAAATCAGTGTAAGAAATATTCCTCAGAAAAAAAAAATTAAATTACATACTATACTAATTTTAATATGTCAAAATATCTGCTTTGGTATTGTGAAAGAGAATAGAAATGGAACTTCACATGCCAATTCTGATTATTTTTTAGGAAATACGAACAGAAAAAAATTGCAAAGTTTCAAAGTTCTGTATTTTACCCTCTACTTTCCCCTACTTTAGACAGGCTTTATTCAGTAATACTGATAATCAAGTGCCTGAAACTAGTTTTATGTGCCTGAAACTAGTGAAATGAAATCGTGTGAACCAGAATTATAGGCCATTTTGAAAACAGAAGGCTCGGCTTTCAGTAATCATGATAGTAAAATTGAATTCATATCTCATAGAGATTAACTCAAATTAACAGCTTTGCAATCTTGAAGAAAAGCAGATCTATAACCACTGAAACTGTGTTTTGATTTCCTTTTGTTTGGTTGGGGTTTTTTGTGTATTGCTCTTAACTAAATTATCTATTTCATAATTCTTTTTATTAATCAGTTCCACCCCAGCCAATCACTTTCAGTTTTGCTATTTAAAAAAAAAAAAATTAGTTGTTTGACACTATGCTCTTTTGCATCTACAATGAAATCTAATTTTCTTGTGGGAAAACTATGGCTAACTTTCACTGGGTCATTTGACAAGAAAATAACAGTAAATGATGTTCATTTTGGTGATGACATTTTGCTATGCCAAATCCTGACTTAGAGGAAGTGTTTTGGGGAAAAACCTCTAAATGGGAAATACAGTTAGACGGCTTTTAGAGACAGTCCTATCCTATCCTTTGTACTCTATTTATCAAAGACATAGCCAGATTTAAAAAAATATTTTAAAGTGACAGTTAAGTTCTTTTAGAAAGGGAGTGTTGATCAAGTTGCTTTTGACTGAAGGTTGGAGACAAGAATAAATTTTAAATTTAATCTTTTTTACAGTAGTAGTAATAAAGCAGTAGTATGATGCAATAAAGATTTTATTTTTTCTTATACGTTGTTGAAGAATATGCAAATGTCCTTCAAGGAAAATGAAAATCAGGCCTTTTTTCAAGGTGAATTAATGGCTATTCTCTGTCCTTATGGTTCTAGTTGAGTTTAATAGTTGCAGACATCTGACTGCAAACACTAACACATAGAAATTACTTAGCTGCATCGAGTTATTTTCATTGTCAGAACCCAATAATGGCTTGTTTATACAGCTTTTAATATTAAACAACAAGCCTAATTAAAAAAAAAAAAAGTTAAAAAAAGTCTAAATTGAACCTGAGCCAGTACATAAATCTGCTGATACTGAAAAGTCATCATTCAATGAATCCATGAAAGAAGAAAGCCAAGGAAGGTGAATGAGGCTTCTAACTATGGAAGTTAATTAGCCCTATTTTTAGCTAGGAAAAAATTCACCCGGGTCTTAGCTACCAACAATTTAAGATTACAGACCCTCTCCCCCACCCCTCATTAAAAAAAGGTACATGGAACATTTGGCTTAAGGCCTTAAACTAAAAAAAAAAAAACATAAATAAAATACTTAGGCAGTCTTAAGGATTCATCGATATGCTTCTTCCAGCCATACATGAAAAAATACTTCTCATGAGACTACAAAGACAGATTAATTAGTTAGAGATAATTCTCATGCATTGTACAATGCATTCATGTCCCTCAACTCAGTACATTTTATTGGATGATAATGTCAACAGTATATATTCATATTGATCAAAATTACACACACATGATGCCTCTCAATTTCAAGACTATAGTCTTAAGGGGTTTGAATCTGTCTCAAGGCATGGGAGGCAACAGTAATATGATACAATTTCTAACGTGGATTCATTCCTGACTTAAACATTTTTTAGTTCAGACTATCGATAACGAACAGGGGGCGATTTGCTTTTGATTTTCTCAGCTTTGGGAACAAACCTATTGGAAAGGTCATCAGTGAAAGCTGCAGGGGCACATCCCCTCTGAAGATGTTAACCTAGAAGAAAAGCTATGATCCCTCTGAAATCGATACAATGTGAGAATTATAGCAAAGCTTCTAAACATTAAAGGAGGAAAGTTCTGTTACAATCTTTTGATAGAAAAGCAAAAATGTTAACATAAATTTTAGATGAAACTAAATTGGTTCACAAAAATACTCTGTAGTGTGGTTGCCTGTGACAGCAGAGGATTGTTGCCCTAGAGGTCTCCTCCAGTCTTATATTCCTGCATTAATTGAACTGGGAAACACTTATTGACATCATTGTACCTGAGAGCTGAATTTGTCCTGCATTTGACTGGAAATCTACCTCTTCAGATATTGAGGTGACATTTGAAAATACAGCCTTAAACTCTTCTGCCTCTTTAGTCGAGAAATGGATACACCAGTTATGTACTACACTAGGCAATAACTTTATATGTACATTTGCAAAAAAAAAAAAAAAAAAAGGAGGGATAGGGACAGAGGAATGCCATATCACTTTACTGTGCCTAGACACAATGCCATTTGAACACAAAACAAAACAAAACAAAATACATAGCAGAGGGTGTTTGTAAAAGAGGCGCCAGTCCTAACATTTACTGACTGAAGAGAAATCTCTGGAAATCTTTAGCTGGGATTGTCAGACAGCTCTAAGGAAGTCAAGGGCAGGTATCTTTATCATTAAGCAATAAAGCTCGAAGGCAAAAAATATATACTCATGAACACCATCTCTCTAACCATCTCTGATAAATGAACTGTCTTAATCCTTTTTCCCACTCCTGTTTTTCACCCATCCTTTTTTTTTTAAGTGACTACACCCTTTCACCTGCTTCACCCTCACCCCTTGCCAGCTTCAGTGCTTAAAGCAATGCTGAGAGCCCTGCCAGCAAGCCTACAGCTCTGCTCACTGCTCACCTCCCATCTGCTGCTCCACAGCCTGTATGAAGAGACTGGGAGTGGCAGGGAGGCAGGTGAAACACTCTGAGAAGGCAGACGGAGAGAAGCAGCAGGTTCCCAGCTGGAACCTGCAGACGGAATAGGATTTAACTTTTCTCCCACGAGACCTGAGTAACCCATGGCTAGATGGAGTTGCCCTGCAGTCACAATTCATTTTCCAGAGACATCAAAGGTCTAGCATGCCATATTTTACACTGCTTCTTCAAAAAAGTGAGATGCTATTGAAAAAAATCTAGTAAATGCGCTGAATTTTCACGATAAAATATTGTAATTGCAGCTGAAGCAGTATTTAGTAATTTTAAACAAAGCTCTGAGGCATTCTAAGGAAAGAAATCTAGGACAAAGAATTCTTTCATAATATAATGCACACCCCTTACTCAATAATATGTTAATGAATTT
>VYZS01003547.1:27330-38857 GCA_013400695.1 Neodrepanis coruscans | reverse complement strand
AAAAAAATAGGTAATATTTCCCTCCTTAACTGCAGAAGGACCGTGCAACTTTCTCACTGTGGTGCTTGAAGCCAAAAGGCCTCTTCACATCCTGCTTTTCAACCCACTGAGTTGTAGAGATAGTGAGATCTTTTTGTCTCGTTTGTAAAGAACACCAAAGTGTGGCATCAGCAACCAGTTCACTTTGGAGATCATATTTTTTCCTGGTTTCTTTGGGCTTTAGATTGGAATCTCGTGCTGACGTCAGTGGGAGGTGGATGAGACTCAAAGGCAGCCTGCTGGATTGAAAAACATGATGTGTGTGTCTGCTTAGGTCAGGATCAAAAAGTCCCTGAGGTTCTTATCTGATCACTCACTGTTATTAAATAGATATATTGAAGTAAGAAGTAGATTAGGGAAATCAAGTGTCCAAGACTAGCGGAGCTACTGCAGCTTTTTTGAGTAAGTCCCANGTCATGTCCAGCCTCTGCCCCACCCGGGACACCTCCCTGGAAGGAAGCAAGGTGTTGCCTGGTGCTGGTGTGTGTAACACTTGCTGTCTGGACCTGGAATCTCCCTTGCAAAATGTGGAGCAGGGGCTGTGGTTAAGCTTTTACACAACAGCTTCAGGGTCACAGCCTCACTCTGCTGACGAGTCGCCCTCTCATCGTTGAGTTTCGAGGGAGGAAATGTAGAAGCAAAGGCAAAGATTTTGTCTTTGGAGCAGGGAGGGTGGGCAGAGACACCTGGAGGGGAAAGAGCTGGGAGAGCACGGATTCCTGGAGGAGGGAAAAGCTGGAGCAGATGGCAGCTCACTAGAAACACATTAAAGCAGCGGGTGGGGAAACCGGGTGTGGCACCGAGGGTCGGCTCAAATCCGAAACAAACTGTTCCCAGCAGAGCTCTGGCTTGATTGGGAAATGACAAACCTGGGTTAATTTGTCTCCTCAGCAGGAGAAGGTTGAGGCCTGGGTGCCCCATCCCCTCCAGGAACAGGGAGCTCTGGAATAACCTGGAATAACCCGAGGAGCCGTGGTGGGAGCAGGAGGAGGAGGTGAGATGAGCTCTCACCACCAGCTGAGCCCAGGGTGGCTCACAGGGTTCAGGAACCCACATTTAGAATCTCCTTTCATCTTTGAAATCCAGCCTTGGGACAGGCATTTTAGAACCCCTGGGATATTTAAAATCTGTATGTATGACTCACATTATCTTAGAANGCCTTGGGACAGGCATTTTAGAACGCCTGGAATATTTAAAATTACATTATCTTAGAGAAATAAAATCACAGAATCATTTAGTTTGGAAAAGACCTCCAAAATCATCCAGTCCAACCTGTGACTGAGCACACCCTTGTCAACTAGACCATGTCACATCCAGTTTTCCCTTAAAAACTTCCAGGGATGGGAACTCCACCACCTCCCTAGCCAGCCCCTTCCAAAGCCTGACAACCCCTTTCATTTACAAATACATTTTAAGTACTTCCTGAATGACAAATATATCCTTGTCTAATCCAGAGCTGGGAACCACTATTGTCCTCATTCCCAAGACAGACTAACTATTTTGGAAACTCTTCCCTTCTCTTTTCATAGGAAGACTGTCAAAAAAGGTTTTTTTATTGTCCAAAGTATAAGGTATAAGGCACACTTTGTACAAGAATAAAGAAATTAAAAATGCACAGATATTTGCATTATGTTTTACAAACCCTCAACTAAAATGTGATTTTAAAAATATTTACACATGCTGAAGGCATAGCCTTTATATTTACCATTAATGGGCTTTTTTTTTTTTGAGGAATACTGAATTTGGTAATGCAAGGAGATAAAGAACTAAGCCCTTGAGCATGAAATTCAATATGAGAATCCACAAAACAATGTCTCAATTCCTCAGATGTCTCCCATTCCAGAAGAGAAATCCAGTGCAACGGTGCGGAAAAAAAAAACAACCCAAAACTGCAGCTTTACAAAAAGAATGCTACTTTTATTTTCAAATGCTGTAAAAAGCCTCATATAAATTTTTATAATGCTTCTATGTAACTTTCCCAACCACAACTAATGAAACAGTCTAGGAAAAATAGAGCAGTTGCCATTTCGACTCCCAGGACGAGCTGCTGGAGGATCCCAACGCCAAAGGGACAAGGTACAGTATGTTACAATGCCTTGTGTTATTGGAAAAGTGAGAGCACTTCCTAAGCATCAGCTGGGCTAAACTGCAGCATTCCCTGCTTGCTGTGGCACAGGAGGAATGTCCCCTCTGGGGAAGGAGCCAACACAACCCCCTTGGTTGCCCTCGGCTGAACTCACCCCCTTCAGGGGCTATTTCCAACACTGGATCCAACAGCCCAGGTGTTGAACAACTGACCTATAAAAATAACACTTATATAACTCTCCAGCAAGGCAAATTTAACAGTGCAAATGCAGTATCAACAAGATTTGATTTCTGAATGCTGGCAATTTTTTTTTTTTTTCTCAAACTCCTTTTGCACACCCAACAGCTTCTGCTGATGTCCTGTACCTAAGGCCACTCACTCACTCACTCACACTGACTGGAGATGGAACAAAGTGCAAAAGCTCAGCTGCAGTTCCCAATCCAAGCTTCCTCCCCAGTTTCCAGGGTGTTCAGATCCAGAATTTGGATTCAGGCTCTTCCCTTCCATCGGTGCACTCGAGTTTTCCCTGCTGGAATAGGTTACACTTCCCAGCAAACCTCTGATAACAATTTGCATACACAATTCCACGTTTTTAACAAAAGTTTAACAAAACATACTTCCAGAAAATAAATTTTCACATGGTTGCAATCATCAAGCCATTTCAGGATCTTTGGTACTCCAAGAATAAGAAAAAAATAAATGGCACAGTGACAAAACATCACCAAAGGAAAACACACAACCATCCAAAGGAATCAGACAAAAAATATAACAAAAGATATGTTGCACTTCCATTTTTTTTTGAAAGCCAGTGTAGATTAACCTGCTGTTCTCTTTAACCCATTGCAGTGTCACAGTTTCACCTTTAAAAAAAACAAACCCTATCATCCTAAAAGCAGTAGTTAATATTGTTTAACTTGACTTATTGATTAAAATAATACTATGTTTTTTTTTTAAAAAAAAAAGTAAAAAATCAACTACCACAATACAGGAGTTTATGCTAGATAGGCTGCAGGCTGTTTCCCTATGGATATAACTCCTATGTGAGCACTGATATGATTAATCATCTGCAGTTTTTAAATGAGTATTACCTTTAGTGTTACAATTAGAAGGGTTGAGCTTTTCCCCCAGTTTGTAAACCAGTGAGTATGTACAGACACAGTTGTTTAATAGATAGCTTTAAATTAAGTGTGTATTTACCTGCCCTACCCCAAACCCCACAGGAAAAAAAAAATCACCAGTATCACTGAGCATTTGCAGCTTCCATGAAACTTGTCTTAGCAAGTTCAAGCAAAGGCTTGTTTTTAGGTCATGTTAAAAGGGTTACTGTGGGCTTTGGAAAGGTGGTGTTTGCAGGAATTCCAATTCCAGTGCACACAGAGCCCCATGAGTGAGCCTGGAAATTAAAACCTATGAAAACTGGCTTGAATAGCAGTGTCCTTTGGGGCCAAGTTTGTATCTCTGGAATTTTCTGCCTGAGTTCCTCTGTCTTGGATTAAAGGCCTTTCCTGAGAAGCCTCAGGAGCTGTTGGGGCACTGGCAGAGTAAAGGTGGATTTAAGTGAATCCTTGGTTTTGGAGAATTTTTAAGGGAATTTGCCCCAGTAAAGGAACATAATTCCCAGACCTTGTGCTAATTAAAGTCTGGGAGATCTGTTCCACCTCAGTCCAGCATTCAGGTAAAAGTTGGGGTCAGGCTTGTTCTGATACAACATTTTGTAAATTGTGGGCCCCCAGGCACTGGCTACTCCTCTTGGATGAGCTGAAAACTGAAATATTTTATATAAATAACAGATAATAAGTGCTTGAAGGGAGACCAAACATCAGGGGCTGGGCAGAGGCTGCTACAGAGTATTCTGGAAAGAAAAGGATTCCTTTTGCCTGGAACTTCTTAGGGAGAAAAAAAAAAAGAAAAAGCACCAGTTTGATGACTTTCCTAGAATATGTTTTGCACAGAGAGAAAAGGCTCTTTGAATTATGAGCAGAACTAAGATGATGTGCTACACAGCAGAGGCAGGAATGCAGTGCTGGAAACCACACCATCCCTTCAAAACTTCACATCAGGATATTTCCCTTCTGTTAAAAATCTTGAGAATTTCTATTCAGATTCCTGTTTTCTTCTGAATCACCACCTCAGACAGCAATAACCCATAAACTGTCATTAAAGCAGAAATGCCACTAAAGAGATCACAGGGACTTCTCCCACTGCCACACAACATGGGAAAAAAGAGATAGAGAAAGTCCTGCAGAAAAGGCCCACAGGACACTGCTATTTAAAATAATTCCATGTTGCTGCACTCATGGAGGATCTGCAGACCACCAATGGAACACCCCTGAGCAACTGCTCAGAGGTGTTTGCAAACGTGGGCAGTTTCTTTCATACTGCATATCTAAACCCCACCAGGTGAGCAGTACAACAACAATGCTGCATCAAATGATATGTTTTCCCCCCTGGGTGGATCAGATGCTTTACAGTACAACCAAAGCCACAGTCCAGAGAGGCATCATTAACCATGATCCACACATAGGCAGTGCAGGGAAAGGGATGCACGTTCCTTTTATTCCAGTACCTTTGTGTAATAAAGTTAACAAAAATATTCAAATATTAAAAAAAAAAAAAGGAAAAAAAAAAAAGGAAACAACAACAACAATAACAACAACAACAAAAAAAAGCCAGCTGGCACTGCCAACTAATTCCTGTAGTAGTCTTAGAAATCCTAATCCTGTAGAATTTCCGTGTGAAGTCGATGCGCACCAGAGTCGGTGAGTCGATAACTAACGCCAAGCGGGTCTGGTGATGCAGCTACCTGAGGTTTGGAGTTTCAATTGCCTTGGTGGGTTTGTGTTCTGCCTCACAACTTCCCAGCCTTCATGTAGGAGGGGATGGAGCCCCGCTGCGTGAGCCCTTCAAACCTCTTGTAGGTGTAGTTGAGGAAAACCCAGTCTTTGGATTTGTAGTCAGGTTCTGTTGTGTTTGGCACTGGAATTGGGAAGCAAAAGCAAACACAGGTTGAAACGGTTCAAACCAGCTCTGCCTCTGAGGGGACTTTTTGAATATAAACAGCCCTGAACTCTTACTTCCCTCGTCAGCAGAAATTCCTGGAAGAAATCCTGTTTCTAATCAGGTCAGTTGCCTTTTGTCAATGCTCTGAGAAGAGTTGTAAACTCTTGGAAAAAAGGGATTTTTGTTTGTTTGCTTGGGTTTTTTTTTCATTTGTCTACACACAAGCTTCCATACCTTGTCAGAAACCTCTAACACACCCACAGGAGACAGGATTACAAAACCCATAACCTTTACAATGCTTCAAGCACAACAGATGCATTTACACACCACAAACAAGGTATATCTGAGTGCTCCCAAGAGAACTGCACATACCACACAAATAGGAAGTCTCCAGGGACTTCTCCAAGAAGCCCACGTGGCTGAGATGCTGAACAGAGACAGTCACTGCTCTGGCCTTCCACATTTTGCTGCTTTTATACTTCTATAATATTTTCAACTCAAGGTGCCAAACACACTAAGAGCAAAGTTTGTATTTAGGGATCTACATGTACAATGCCATTTTCAGTGGGTCTGAAATGCCAAAACAAAGCCACTTGTCTTGGCAGCATCCAAATATGGGCTTAAAGAGCTTTACTGAGGCACCGGAGATGGATTTGCTTTGCATTAAAAGGAGATTTTAATGAAAAACAATCAAGGACAAACTTCCTTGCCATTAAACAAAAGCCATTTCAGAAAAAAAAAACAGAAAAAAACCAGCTTTTGGATAATTCTTATGGTTGTTAGCACAGCTACACTTATCAGCCAGCAATAAATCATTGTTAAACATCTGCTGAACTCCAAGCCATAAGTAACTGAAAACAGTGGGAGAGTTTGGCATGTCAGAGAATCCAGCCTTTGTAAAAATTTCCTATTACTTGCCAATAGAAACTAAAAAAAAAAACAAACCCAATTCAAAAACAATTAAAAAACCCAGAATTGATTTCCAGAGCCACTCAGGTTCATAAATTACCATGTTAAATTACCAACTGTCTGAAAATTTTTACCCACAAATATCTGAACAATTATATTTGGCACAAAACTCAAAAGTCATTAACGATGAAAAGCAAATCAGTGGATGATGTTTTACCAGAACCTACATGTGCTGCTTTCTGTGCTCACTGTCTATGCAAAGTGTTTAACTCTTAATTAAATCTCTGGACTTCTCTTCTTTTTGCTTCCAAAGTTCTAAGGAAGGAGAAGCTACAAGAGATCAGGGCCTTACATTAAATTTCCAAGGAAGTCTCTAGGTCAGGTCTGAGTATTAACTCGATGAGGGAATCAGAAAAATGAATATAAACAACCCCAAAAACAGAATATTCTGGCATGTCAGAGCTGGAACTGTGGGGTTTACAATGACAGTCTCACCTGGCTGTAAAATATCGGATTCGGGAAATTCATCGAAGTTGGAAGTGTCATCAATACTTTTGATTTCTATAGGGATTGCAGCTGGTCTTTCCCTGCAAATAGAAACAAATGCCAGAGTAGTGAATACTAGGAAAAAACTCTGAGTTCCAGTTTTGTTTAACTCAGCTTTTCCCAGTTATAACAGCCCTTTAATCCAGAGCCCAAAGGTTCCCCTGGACCCATCCAAGGTGCATCTGACTGTTTGCTGACACCATGGGAAGATTCATTGCTTCCCTATCTAACTCTGGGATCTGCTTGGCAGGCTTGGGAGAAACATCATTCTCCCATTAGCTGGAAGAGCATTCCAGACTTATCTTCCAAACCCAGCCCACCCAGCCAAGCAGGATTTCACTTGCATTTGGAACCATCAGATGTGTTGCTTTACAATCCCAGTGCTCGTCAGCCTGGATCTCATCCAAACACCTTCCCACTGCAGCTCCTGCTTCCTGACACTCTCACCAGCATCCCTCATCCAAAGCAGGTTGGCTCTGACACTGCTTTTTAGCAGCTCCAGTTCTAAGGTGGCTTTTGAAACTACCTAAGGGATGTGTCCCATGACACTGGGACACAGCACTGTGGGAGAGTCAGGGATTTACAGCTGCCAACTCAGGCACTTGTAATTATTCCAGTTGCAATTAAATCCAGAGCAGCCTGAGGTATCTCAGGATATTCAAACTCTGATCAGATCTATGAATGTCAGCAAGGCCTGGAAACCTTCACTGTCACTCACCAACTGCCAGAGCTGCCTTTCAAAAGCAAAGATAAATTGGAAATCATTATCTTTGACATCACAGGACATGAAATTCTTGCTTTCATGGCTTTCATTCTCTCTCTAAAATGTGTATTTATATATACCTGATATGTCCCCAGTCTACTCCTTCAAAAAACGGGTGACTTTTGATTTCCTCTACTCCATTGCTACCAATTCTATTTTCTGAGTCGATACAAAACCTGAAAAAGGGGGAAAATAAAGGGAATGTTACAAGAAATGCCCCACTGGTACAGCCCAGACCCCAGAAGAACTTGTCACTTTATGAGAAGCAGCTGTGAAAAAGTAGGAAGAAAAAGGTGACATTTGAGACAGAGACAAGATTTTTGAGGTGCTCAACTAGGCTGGACAGGAAAAGTATAAAGAACAAAAACAGGGAGGTGAAAGCTCCCTGACAGCAACCCAATGTCCTCAGGGATTTGTTCCAGGGAGCAGCAGAGGCTGATCCTTCTCCTCTGGACTGATGCCTGGCTGGCTGGAGCAGCCTGTGAGGTATCTCATCCAGGAATTCATCAAACCCCAGCAATCTGGTGTATGTGCTCCAAATACAGAACTGCTTTTTAGGTTTTCACACTGCCCTTGCAGCCTCTTTGTGGGTGGCAAGAGGTGTCACAGTGACACAAAAAGGGAGCTTTACAACATGATAGAACACCCACAAACAAAAAGCTTGGTCTTGCCAAGCATGGAGTCATCTGGTGACCCTCCTGGAAATGGGGAATACTTGGCATCATGGGCATGTGGGCTCCTGTTTTTGCTTTAGTCATCCTAAACTCACCGTGTCTGGATTCACAAGGAGCTTCTCCCATCCATACATTGCACTACAAAAAAAGGTCACCTTCTCACTAGTGGGTGACATTTTCAGCAGGTAATTTAGTAAGACAGCAGGTCAGGCTATAAACTGCCTCCAATTATAGACTGTAATGTTCTTTTGTAGTCGAGTGTCACTGGGGAAAAAAACCTGCTTATACTTTTATTGCAGCCCAGCCAAACCCCTCAAACTTTGTAACAACAGTAAACCAGACCAAGTGATGGGATTTGTCAGGCTTTGTCTGAACTGCAGCTTATTTTAGCTTGGATTTCTCTGTATCCACAAAAACAAAGAATCTTTAGCTTTGTCTGCATCTGCCTTTAAGATGAAATGTATGTTCCCTACCTTATCCTGGACAAAGTACACCATGGCCAGATGTTTGCTGTCCAACCTGCTGTTTTAACTTCATTTTAGATTATCCATAACTAAAGATGTTTCAGCCTGATTTAAATCTTTCCATATAAATTCAAGTAGTCACTGTGTAAGTAAATTCATGAGCAAGACATGCTCATGAACAAATAAACTGCCCTCCCCCAAACCTCCCAGGACAAGAGAGGGTTTCTGCCTGACCTTGTCACCAAAACCCCTTGCAAAAACTTAATTGCAAAAACTAATTAAAATGGATTAAAAACTGGAACTTTGGAAGAAGTGAGCAAATCCAAAACATCCAGAGATTTCTGTTCAGTGCATTAAATGCAGGCAGTTATTTTCTAGTCTCCTCTGGGAAGAGAAAAATTGTGTCTTAATCACTTTTCCCCCCCTTTTTTCTTGTTCTGCTCTGTTTCTCCTGGTGCTGTGGTACAAATCAAGAACATTCCAGATTATTTCTTCATGTTAAACAAATAGCAAGGGGGAAAAGGCTAAAAAAATCCATCCAGGATGAAACCAAGTGTCCCTCCAACATGGAGCTTCCCTCCTGCAGGACAGGAATTGCACCCAATGGAAGATGCCCTTGGCTGGGAAAGTGGCTTTTGTTACTGACCTTAGAATTAAATCCTTGGCTTTCTCTGAAATGGGCACCTCTGGAGGAAATACCAACGTTTCTTTCCAGTTCATAACTTTCCTGTAAGTCTCTTGTGGTGTTTCTGAGCAGAAAGGTGGATACCCTGCACAAACCAAGAGGAAATGAATAAGCTTTTCCCAGGAAAGATCCTGCTTTTGTCAGCAGGGCTCCCAAATCCAACAAGCCCAAAGTTTTCTCCTCTGAGCAAACCCTGTCACCTTTGAACAATTTTAAATGGGGGGTCTTGAACATACCTATTAACATTTCATACATAATCACTCCCAAAGACCACCAGTCACACAGTTTGTTGTACCCAGTCTGCATAAACACTTCTGGGGCAATATAGTCTGGGGTTCCAACAGTAGAATATGCCTGGAAAAAAGAAAGAATAAACCCTTTAAAAGATAAATATCGTGGGTTTACATTTTGCAAAACCTTTTCCTGGGGATCCACATGTGGGATCTTGTATTTGGATGGACAAGGAGGCTTAAGTTGAGAATTAAGTGGAACTAAAATCCCAAGGATATTATTCCTTTACATGAGTAAACACAGAGAACATGGAAAGTAAATTGAAATCCTCTGTACTGATGGAAAATTTTCCATGGGGCAAGAGAGAGAAAACAAAAAAAACCCCACAAAAAAACCCACAAAACCAGTTTTGCCAGAAAAATCTGTTAATTTCATTTGTCTGATCAGAAAGAAAATACTGCATTTTACCTTTTNGGGGTTTTGCAACTGCTGTTTGATAAAAATCCTGAAATCCCAGGGCTGACAGACACTTTCCTTTGGTTCATTAATGCCAGAGCTCCCTTCATTACATGCCCACTCTTCATTATCAAGCCAGGCTGAAGCACTCCAGTGCCAACACCCTCCCACTGCCTTTCCATCATATTCCCATTCAGCACAAGGACAACTTTTGCCCACAGTTCTCTGAAAAGGGCTTTTCAGTTTTTAAAACCCAGTAGCATGAACACTGAGTTTTCATTAACATTTTCTCTAAATGGTTTAAAAGCAAAAAAAAAAAAAAGGTATTATTTCACGGACTCACCAGCTGTCGCCTGTTCTTCTTCCATGTTTCTGCTTTCCTCTTTGAGTTCATGTTCTGAAATGCTAATTTATAGAATAGTTATTAGATAATAAATGCATTTGTCAGAATTGAGAGGAAGAAGTCTGGCAAGATTTTGTTCTTAAAGAATAACTGTGTTGTATCTTTAGAATCCTTTAGTCTAGAAACAAATCTTTGATGGGAAAATCAGAATAACTACTGTCCAATTCACAGCTGAAACTCATGTAAGGAGGACACACCATCAGCAATTCTAAATTAGAACCTGCTAAAAGTTTCAGACATTGATCCAAGATCAGTTTCTGAAAAGCTTCATGAGCTTGTCAGTGACTTCAGTTCCTTGGCACAAGAAACCTGTGTCCCTCCTGAAAGCACATTTCTGTAACTTCACTGATGTTATAAAAACCACATTGAAAAACAGATTCACTGCATTAGGGATTCACATCTGTGTTCAACAATTTCTTTCCTGGGAAATGCTCCCACGTGCCAGGGAACCAGCATTTCCAGTTTTCCAATGAAATGCAATCAGCCTGTCCAATCTTGCTTATCCCAGCAGAAACACATGGACAATGTAGAGCTGCAGCTCCAAACTGTTTAAATACTCACAGAAGTCACTTGGGGGGTTGTGTGTAAGGTTCCTGTAGAACTCTGTTCTGTGAGCTTTCTTTAACCCTGTGCAGAGCCCAAAATCAGAGAGCTTGACATGACCCTAAAAAAACAAAATCAGAGGATATGAAAACATCATTTAGAAAGGCAGTGCTTGGAAAAAAATAAAAGTTTTAATAACTGCACACACTTTTCTCAGGCCATGATGGACTTGCACAGAAGGAGGCAAATAAAGACTGAACCTCAGTGAACTATAAGAGTGTGTTTTCTCTCAAACAGGTTATTCCCCCCTCAAAATTGTCATATCTACAATTTTGCAAGAGCTGAAGGCAGCTGCTTTGCCTGGTTTTGTTTTGAACTGAGAAAGCCTCCAGGACAAAATTCCTTTGTCTTGTTTTGGTGGTAACCTTGGCTTCAATCAGGTTTCCAGATATCAGGGCTAGATGGAACCTCCCAAACCTGACAGACTTGTGCAGGGCACCATAATTGTTGGACTCAGTGATCTGAGAGGCCTTTTCCAACCTAAACAATTCCATGGATCTGTGGTGCTTACTGGGCTCAGGGAGTGGGTCTTCTCCCTTAAAAGCCTTGCCTTAGAAGGCTTCCCAACAAAAAAACAAGGATGATTTTGCTTTGTTTAAGCACAAGGAAAATAGAAATGACTTCACTCCAGCCACCTGAAATCACTGGGGTGGCACTACTGGCTCCCA
>VYZS01003547.1:249-22241 GCA_013400695.1 Neodrepanis coruscans | reverse complement strand
CTCAAAAAACCAAACCAAAATTCGTGAGGAGGCAGAGATCCCTCCTCATCCTCATCCAAATGGAGCAAAACTGTGCCAGTTCATTGTTTAAATCAATCAAAAATAGTGCAGCATTTTGCTTCTGAGCACATCCCACCTTTTTTTTCCTTGCCAAATATAATAGCAAACAATTTTAGTCTTGGAAAAACGTGCTTTAAACTTGCTGTGGGCTTGTCTCACAAGAACTATGAGTGGCATGAAAAGCCTATTGGAAATATCATTCAAGAATATTCCCAGCTTCCCTGATAAACAAGTTAATTGCAAGGGCTACACTGATTTATAGAATAACCGGCTGATGCTTCTGTGAACCCCTCAAATCCTCTTTGAAGCAGTGTGACAAAAGCAGAGCAGTTTTTAAGGTTACTTCAGTAGTATTTACCTCCTCATCTGCAAGGCCTTCCTCTTCCATAGCCACTTCCAACTTCTTCTGCCTGTCAAGGGGAGAAATGGGGGATTATTTATGAAAAACCATAACACAACACCTTTGTTTCATATATTCCAAACACTGAAGAATTTGCCTCAAATGGAAATGTGAAGGCACACAGCACACTCCACCCAGTTACTCCTTTGTGACCAAAGCATAAAAGCAAATTTAAGGACCTACTTGAGTATTTACAGGATTAGGCATTAAACATATAATCACTCTAATGACTTACATTTCTTCATAGGTCTTGAATTCAGGCTGGTTTGATCAATTAAGGTAACAAAAGCAGAATAAAAGTGGTGGTTTTTCACAGTTTCTGTCTCAGCTCTTCACCAAGTCTCTTCCTAGTGGTGCCATGTCAGGCTGGGAGGCTCTGAGAGGGGAGTGAAGCCTGGGAATACCCCACACATGGCAATGTGGCTACTGGACCCCTCTTTTTGCACCCCCAGGATGCTTCTTTACAGAGCAGCTTTCCAAAGGCTGGTTACCCACTAGCCAAGAATTGAAAGGCTGGGAGCCAGGCTGCTGGTGCCTTTGTGCAGTTTGGGAGGTTCAGCAGGATCCCCTAAATGAAAGGCCCTCAGTAGACAGTCTAGAATCAGCTCCATTACATGGAATAATGACTAAATATGATGAAGAGAGAAACCCTGCTGCTCCACTGAAAACCCCTCAATTAAAACCATATTAGCAGGGGAATGGTAATTTCACACACTAATGACAAGCTGAGACACAACATTCATTTTAATCAAACACTTGGTGCTTTGACACTTCATTCAAGTGACACTCCAGCACACCAGAGATAGGGCACTGCTGAGAGGAGCTGGAGTGGGGATGACCAACACACACTGTCACACAAGGAGAACCAGGCAGCACCACCCAAGCAGAATTTGGACTGGATGCAGGAGTAGGGGACATTCACAGCTCCCATAAAAGGCAAACCCCAAGAAAAGTGAGAGGGAGCAGAGCCAGTACCTGGTTTCCCTCTCCTCGTGCTGGATGATGAGGTTGCTGTAGAAGTTCTCCAGGGTGAGTTTGGCCACTGTCACTCTCTCCCGGGTGTGGTTGCTCATGGGAAAGGATGTTGTAGTCCCTGCAGTCATCGCCATGGTAACATGTACTGCAACACAGCATGGCCAACCATTACTCACTTGAAAATAACATCAGATATTCCTCTTTCCCACTCTCCAAATTCTTAGACATTTCCCTGTGTGAATTCTGTTCTTTAGGTGCGAGAAACTCTGTGAAAAAACTTCATTATAAGATTAGCCCGAGGTAGCAGGAGGATGTGCTGCCCACTCTCTAAAAAGAAAGACTGTGTTGGCAAAACAAAGGGTGAATCATGGCAAAGAAGGATGTAGGGGCAGCTCACCCAGCTGTGCTTGGCCATAAATAAGGAAAATGTACCTCAGAGTGAAGCCCAGCCCAGGGGAGGGAAAATTATGGAAGGAAAAAGGGGAAGGTGAGGGGAAGACCAGGCAGCTCCCACAGCTGGACATGTCACAACTCTATGACACTCCAGAAATTCTAAGTGCTATAAAAAATCCTGGATAAAACGAGAAAAGAAATGGATAAAAACCCTAACCCAAATCCAGAGGAGAAGCTATTTCAAGGATAGGAGAAAACCATCAAATATCTTTGAATTTTAAAGCCACTCAACAAAGTTACATATGAACAGGTAGGGGGATTTCTGGAAATCATCACATCAAAATACAATCATAGAATTGCTGCATTTTAAGTGGAAAACTTTTGTTGCTGGGTTGTTTATTTTTTTGGTTGGGTGAGTGTTTTAAAGCAAGTTCCAGCTACCAAGAATAGAAAACCCTTCCCCACCCCAAGGCCATCAGGCAACCAGTCTTTCTGCTTGTTTCCTTTCCAGCCACCTCTATGCCAGTGCCTGTTCCTTACAGAGCTCCCTGTGTTTGGAATCTCAAAATCAGAGGGGAATCTCCCTAGGCAGCTGTAAATACATTTTCCATGTTGATAAAATACTTCCAGGTTGTGGCATTTAAAACTGGGAAGACAGAGGAAAGAAGAGCTTTTATCCTGAACCTAAAGAAATTGGGATGTACCAGAACGACTTTAATGCTGGAAAAAGACATCCTAGGGCAGCTCAGAGCCCTGCAGCTGGTCCAGGGAAGTCAGGGGAGATAAGGAAAAAGAAAAAGAGCACAGTTTGTCCCAGGTTTATGCCCTGCCTGGAAGTGTTGGTTGAGGCACTTCAGGAGAGCCATGAACAGCAGCATCTCAGCCCAACTCACCTTTGCTCAGGTTGTTTTGGGCTTAGTTTTGGAAAATTACACAGGACATATCAGGGAATAACCTGGGTTGGAATGGGCTTTGAAAATCATCTCATTCCAACCCCCTTCCACTGTCCCAGGTTGCTCAGAGCCCCATCCAACCTGGCCTTGGACACTTCCAGGGATGGGGCAGCCACAGCTTCTCTGGGAAACCTGTGCCAGGGCCTCCCCACCCTCACAGGGAAGAATTTCATCCCAACATCCAATCTAACCCTCTTCTCTGTCAGAGTGAAGCCATTCCCCCTTGTCCTGTCACTCCAGTCTCTATCTTTCCTGGGGGCTCCCTTCAGGCACTGAGTATCCTGTTTATTATCTGCATAATCCTTCTGTTTCATCAGGGGATTGTGAGGAAGACAAATCCCGAATTAGGATTATGATACTCAAGCAGATCCTAATACCTTTTAAGGTGAACTGATTACAAGTTTCATGCAGAAGGAAACTTGTCCATTCACACCAGGGCAGGAGAATTCTGCTCTAGGCCTATTTGGTTTGATTCTGCCTGCAAGGACAGGATTTTATCCTGGGGATTTTTAATTGGATTTGATGTGACAATAGGACATTTGTTGCCAGAGATGCAGCTGCAGTGTCACAAATAAAGGCCTTTTACAGCGTTATGCAGATGTTATTTTAGCTTCTGAGAATAAAAATATCTATCTCTACAGAAATACAAACAGGTTTTAATAGCACTGCAGCTGCTTCAAAATGATGTCAATAGTTCTATTTTTTAATCAATCTTTTATCCCCTCAGTTTTCTACTGAAGAAAGACGAGATCTGTCAACTCTTAATAGTCTTTGCTAAAAATTAAAAGGTTCTTTTTTTTTCACACCAAGAACATACCCCATGCTGGGCAGGTCTCCAAAAGCTGGGAGAATTTAGCACTGATTTCCCTGTTGAGTTTGTTGGACAATTTTCCACTTTTTTCCCTTGATAGGTGGGAAAAGATGAACATAAAAGAGGCAGATGAGAGCAAAGCTGACACTGTGTTCACAAACCCAAACCCAACAGAGCAAACTGTGATTGAGTTATTTCAAGAAATGACTTAATAGAGTAAAAACCCCTTCTGATAATCTTGGAGCATCAGGATAGAGCAGCATTAACCCAGGCTTGGAATGGATTAACCTTTACTTAAGGTATAATGGGCAGGATAGTTTTCCTTTGCACTTCTGGTATTCCTGGGAGGATAAAACTACCAAGAAACAAAACTGCAGCGTTATTTGTTTTCCCCAAGCTCCTACAAACTTTCACAAAAAAAAAAATCAACCCAAAACCACAACAAGAAAATATTTTAAACCTGAGAAATGTCCCAAGCTTTCCAGATTCCCCAAAGCAAGTGACAAAGAGCACAGACCTGGCAAGATATCCTGCAAAATCCTATGGGAACTCCCAGCCGAGAAAACCTCTTCAGCCTTTTTCCTCCTGTCCCGCTGTTTCCAAGCCCCCAGACAAAGCACAAATCCACATCCCAAACTAAATGTCCAGCTGGGAGTCACCGAGCACAGCCTTTAAGCAGGACCTTTGTAAACAAGTGATGCCGGAGGGGATGAGGGCGGGAAGGAAGGAGCTGCAAAATAGGACCTTTTATGACAGCACAGAGCTTGTACTGACCTCGGCACACTGACGGGAATGTTTGCAAAAGGTGCCACCCCTAGTTCTTGGAAATGCCCTCAAAAGCCTACAGAATTCCCTCACTTGTATAATGGAACCATTCCACTCCCCCTGCATCACCAGCCTGGCTTGTGGCTCCCTGGACCAGCACCAAGGTCACATCCAACCAGCCCAAAACTCCTCCAGGCCGACAAAGATCTTTCCTTCCAAAGGGGCTGGAAACTCCGTGGCTGCTGAGGAGAGAGACATCAAATGGCTCAAAGCGACAGGAGACACTGGGCAGCGCCAGGAGCAGGGATTCCATATGTGCTCCTGGCCTGGAAATGGTGCTGGTGCCTCCTGGAAGGATGGCTGAGCAACCAGCTCCCAGCCTCAGCCTTTCTCCTGCTCCTCAGCTCCACAGCAAACACCTACAGCACCAGGAAGGGATGAGAAGGCAGAACCCATTCTGATTTTTGAAGCCATGTGTGTAGTATAATTACACCACAGCCCTAGAATAAATCTACTCTGGATTCAGGGCATATTCCAGTCAGGGAGCAAACACCACACACAATTCTCCCAGAGAGAAAAGCACCTTTTCCCCACATGACAGAATGATGCTCCTCACATAATTCCACTGGGTTTCCGACTTGGATTTAAAATGTCAAGCGGCACACATGTTCAGTAGGACAGGGAACACCAATCCTTCCTCCAAAATAACTCACAGAAAGACTGCTAACAACTTTCCTTTATCCACCCAAGCACACCCCTAAAGCCCAGCAGTCAGGAAGGCAGTTTGCTGTTAAAGTGAAAAGGGTAAAACTGCAAAGTCCATGAAGTTCCCATTCACCTTTCACGGGAATCTGGCTCATCAATAAAAGTCTCTGGAAAAAAAGGCAGATACCAAACCATATCTCTGCCTGCCAAAATTCCCAGTGAACTCACTCCTGAAATGAAGCACACAAATGGCTTTTTACAAGAAACAGAAGGCAAAAGAGAAAGGAGAGAGGCTTTTGGTGCCAGACCTGTTCCAAAGCAAACACCTCCAGCTCAGGAAAGTGGTACCTTCAGAAACTCCAGTTACCACCACCGTGCACAGCGCTGGGGCTCCTCTGGGTGAGAAGGGAAAGCAGACTCAGAAATGCTGCTTGGCTCCTTCCAGACAACACAGCACAGCAACTCCCCAGTCCAGGCACTAAAAACCACTGCTGACAAGGATTATATTTAAAAAAATGAAGTGCTGTCTAGGAAAGCAGCACGGATACAGCGACGCTGCGAGCGCCAGCCCTGCTGTCTCCAAATTGTTTGAATTCCCTTAAAGAGAGACAGGATATATATAAAAACGCAACAAAACCCAACCCAGCACACAAATAACAGCATGATTCACACCAAAAGGCGGTGGGCAGGGACAGATAAATGAAATAAACAGCCAAAGGCTCAGCAGGACGATGTGGTGTGACATGTTCTGAAACAGAGCCGAGCGTGGTGTGAGCCGACACGAAAACAGAGAGAGAAAATTGTTGTACAACAGCTGAGAGTTCCTAAGATGGAACAGAAGGAGAAAGTGGTCAAACTGTGGGATCAGCCCGGAGGGAAAATGGGAAAACTGTGCTGCAGTTTCTGTAACTGTGCTCTGCGTATTTTCACCAGCCAGTTGTTCGTACTGAACCTCCTCCTGGGGACAATCGTGGAGTGGCCTGGGTTGGAAGGGATCTTAAGGATGATTTTGTTNTGGATGCAGCCCAGCACACGGGGGGTTCTGCCTCCTTTTTCTACAACCCACTTTAAATCCACTTCCAAAGCTTCTGTTTAACCTCCAGAAACACACAAAATGCACCAGGACCTTGAAGTCTCTGAGCAACAACAAAACCCTGCTACTCCCATTTATGTCAATTATGAGCCAGTATTTCCCAAGCCTTGGAGCCTGATCTCAATACTTGTGTTATGAGGAAATACAGCTTTCCATGTTCACAGCAGGACCTCGTCCTAAGTTCACTCGTGTCAATAAAACAATTCCCTTCAGCTCAACAGGTTTTGAGCCAATATTCCCACTGCAGCCTTGGGGTAATGGTAGCTGCTCTCTAACTGAATCTCAGTTATCAGATCAGCATGTTTGCCAAGCATGGCTCTGGGGTATGTTTCAGACAGAAAAATAAATATTGTGTTACTAAATAATTCATGTTTTTAGTAGTATCACCACTTACAAACCCCTATTTTACTTAATCTGCCACCTAAAGGAAGCAACATTCCCTGACAATAGCTCAGACACTTCACATGGAGATTCTTCTTCTCCAGCCTCAGTGCTATGACCAGATCCTTCTGACACCCTCCAGTTTTTACAACAGTTCCAACCAAGGAAAAATTGAATAAGACTGGAAAAAGACATCACTGACACGTCAGTATTTCATTTACCTCATTTCTATATCCCACCTCCTTTAGCTCGTTATTCATTCCCCAACATTGCGTTAAGTTTGAGTAAGTTTTGCTGCTTTAAAGTCACAGAATGAATTATCCTCATTCTATTTAAAGCAGCACAAAGAAACAGAGCAGAATTAGCCCCGACAGAAGAGGCTTTGCTATTTAAAAGCAGAAGATGCTCAAATGTTTTAGCCATTTTAAGTCAGTCCTGCCTTCCCCACGGAGTGTCTGGGTGAACCACCCATTATAGTCACAGCTAAAAGCAGAAAGTGCTCCATGACACAGCTCAGAAAACAAACCCACTGGACACTCCCAGTGCCTGATCCCCACGGCCCTGAGAAAACCTGGAGGAGCCACTCTTGGACACACAGCATGAAAAGGCTGCAGCCACTGTGCTGCTGGTGGTGGCACCAGGGAATCCCAAGGGACAGACAGCAGCAGCCTCTCCCAGGCCAGGGCTGGAAGGAGCCAGGGCTGTTTCTGACAGGAGCCATCCCATTTTCCATCAAACCATCTGGTTGTTTCCCTCCTGCTGCCACTCCCGAGCTTTGTGCCAGCACGAGGAACCAGGCTGGAAGGAATTCTTCTAAAATGGTTTTGGTGAGGCTGTTTTCACCTGCAGGGATTGACAAGGTTGAGCCTGCTCCTTCCTTCCCATGGAGCTCATCCAAAGGGGAGGAGCAAAGCAAAAGGGCCTCCTTTTCTTTTCATTTGGCTCCCAGAAATTCATTTGGGAAATCATTCCAACACACCCGCCGTAATGATAAGGAAATATTGCCTAATATGGAATTAAACCTGAATATTGGAGTTGTGCTGCACTCCAGGATTTCCTGCTATTCAACACAGCTCTCCCATGAACAGGGGCAGTGATTCAGTTCTCTCCTACTTTGGACGAGCAGCAAGTGCCGCTGCCAAACACAAATTCACTTCCCTGATGGGAAAAGGGTGAAACTCTTTGTGAATATACAGAAATATACATGGGAAGATACATAAACACCTGTAGATATAGGCACTACTTTTATTTCCTTTCAGAGTTAATTGTTTGTCCACTTCAAGCAGCAAAGAAACTTGTGATCCAAATGTCACAACCTTGCTTTTCCCAAACAATGGGAGACTGGGCATCTAAAGTTTAGAAATGCAAACCCACTCCTAAAGTCACTTCCATGTCAGCTCCCCTTGCCTCAAGCTTTGGCCACACAACGATATTTTTCATGCCCTACTATCAATAGTCTGTCCCCAAACTGGGAGCACAGTTTGAGACATTCTGTTCTCAGAACACTCAAGTGTTCAATGACATCCCAAAATCTTCCCGGGCTCAGTCGTTTCAAATAACTCATTTGATTCTCTTGACTTTTTAGGACAATCCAATCATTTGGGGTTTAGCAGTACCCACCCAAATTGCTTCATTGTGCAAGAGAGGACTCCTCCAAGGAGAGCTCCAAACAGGGAGGTCAGCTCAGGACAACACCCTGGCTGACTAAATGATGAGGGAACCAGACCTGCAGCCTCACACAGCCAGCCCTTTCTTCCAGGATTAACCCTGGCATCGCAATTGATGCATTTCAATTGACTGGGGGAGAAGAGAAAGCAGAGGCTTGGCTGGGAAGCCAACAATGCTGTGCAGTGAAATAGCACTTCACAGCTTTGCTTCAGCTCACTTGTGTCAGTCCTTTCTCCTCCTGGCTCTCCCCGAGTTTCACAGAGCTGCAAATCTTCATCCTCTTAGAAGTGTCTAAAAACAGGAAGCTCTTCTGTTTACTGGAGCAACTGCATTCCTGTGCACTTAAGCTTTTTCTCAGCTTTTAGCAGGTACTTGCAGCCAGGCATAAGAAAACACTGGTAAAAAACAAATCCAGTGCTAAATACCTTGCTGCAGTTTTAGATCATGAAATATTTACAATGATCAAAAATCTGCTTCCTCCTCAGTTGGTCTTCTGGATAAAGTTCTACTCAGGTCCAATAAAAAAATTAGTCCCACTCCAAAACATGTACAACTGTCCAAAAGCAACATCCAGTCACAGTGAATTTCTCTGCATCTTTCATGGCCAAGACAACTTGGGACAGAGGTAAAGAATAAGAGAAGGAGCTTCTCCTGCCTGAAACTGCAACACATTTTCAAATTTGATCCAAGAAACTTTACTCTCAAATTTTAAGAATGCTGTAAAGCCCTTCTGTTATCTAAGGAGTCTGGAGAAACAGGACCTTTGGGAACTTGGAGGGGGTTTGCATTGAAGAAACTGGAGGAAGAGAGAACACCTGAGTTTGCTTTTCTTTTTTTACTGTTCAAATCCCCGACTCTTGCCAGGCTCTTTTTAGATCCCATCAATCAAATTAAGTAATTACACATGATGAGCCTGTGCCAGCAAAGGAGCTGCTGCTGCTCAATGAGCTGCACAACATCAGTGACCTGCAGTGGCCTGAGCAATGCCTCTGCTCAGGGCTAATGAGCACAACAGATCCCTGTGGCCCCACAAATCCCTAAATGCAGGTAGTGCACGTTGTGAGCACATGCACAGATGTGCTCAAATCCCACTACAACAGCAGTAGGATTCCTTTAACTGTGATTTTTGGGAGGAGGTGAAAAGATGTGTGTGGTACATGTGCTGCCACCTTCCCAGTGCTGGACCACTTTCTTACCACCAAACCACCCATGGGTGACAAAGTGGACAATTAAATGTTATTGCATGAAGGAACCATAATGGAAACATCTGATCCCTGCAGTGATATCAGGGACAGATAAGAAGGGAAAGCATTACCATCCTGCCTTATTATCAGGCTGGTTTAGGGGAGAACAATTGTGGTCTTGTATGTCAACATTCATATCAGATATTTTATATCTACCTATCTCACTTTAAGAACAAAAACACACTGCTGGGGCTTGTCCCTCTGAAATTTGGAGGCTTAGGAATAGAGGCAAACAGCACTCACAAAGCCTTTGTGAAATCCCACTCTTGCCACAGCTTTTCCTTCATGTCCCAACCACTCACCTCCTGTAGGGCTGGAGGGTGAGCAGGAATGCTTTGTTATGGCTGTGTGTACACACACATCATCCCTCCCACACAGTCACATATTCACCCTTCTAGGAACATCAGAGAAAGGCAAAGGAGGGAAAGGAAATCAAAGCTTTGCACCAGGGGAAAGGTGCTGATGTTTGGGATGGGTATTTCCCAGGGAAAGGTGATTCTCCAGGCTTGGACTGGGAAAGCTCACTGGGAATGGGTGGTGTTTGCCTTTAAATTCAACTGCAGGGGAAAGGGAAAAGGAACAGGAGGGATCTGCTTAAGTTTCTCCAAGATATCAAGGCTACATGTCAAACATGCAGGAAAGGGTGAACTTCCAGATGAAAACCAAATAAATCTTAAAGAGCTCTGCTTTCAAGATGAAATCAGTTATGGCAGGACTAACAGAAGAAGATGACAAATCGTCCAGGAGCAAACCTTTCCCACCAAGGAAGCCTTGAGGATAGAACAGCCTTGGAGCATGTCCTGAGGGCTCAGCACTCTCTTGGCTGAGAAAAGCAGCAGGACTCACCAGTGAGGGAGACTTTTCATGGAACACACCTCACTCAGAGGAGGAGGAGAAGCAACACTTGTGTTCCTGCAGAGTGGCTTTCACTGCCCCTTCTCAAGGGTCTCTACTGCCCCTGTGTCATTTCTTTATCTGTCAAGTGCAGATAAACACAAGTGGAGCTCCCTGCAGGAAACCTGAGTGGAAATCCCAGCTCAGTGCAAACAATGGGGAAAGATGGAGCCTGCTGGAGTGGCACAGATCTGAATTGCCTGACAAGTTGGATACAACCAGTTGTTTCCCATAAACAACAACCAGAGAAAAACCCAAATAAAGCCGTAGGAAGAATGAGATCATTTCCACTTTGGAAATATTATTGAACAAGAACATTTCCTTATGGGGTTTGGAAGGATGGAAATTGCTGCCAAGTCCTGCTTCAAGGACTTGCCATGCAGCTCTACAACTGCTTCTTAGAAAGACAGGGCCCTTCCTCTCCTCTTGGCTGATCCCTGGCCACACATTCCTGTAGTTTTCCTAAGAATGCAGCCACAGGTGAGTTGGGTGAACCCTGCTGCAAGAATCCAGAACACAATCCATCTGATTTTGGTGGAGATGGCTGGGGTGAGGCTAAATCATGGTGCCTGGTACCTGATCTACAGTGACACAGCAGGAGCATCCACTCTAAGGCTCACTCTAATTTCTCCCTCATTCCTTAATGCATCTCCTCTCATCCTCCTCAGAGACTCTCCCAGCAGAGTTACCAGCTCAGGTATCACCTCCAATGATGACTTGAGGAGGTCAAATCTTCCTGCAAAATAGAACTCCCTGAAATTTCTGGTATTTGCCAATGCTGCAAGTTGCTGAAGTCATGAATATTTTGGGCTTCTGCACAGAGGAAGGATGCTCTTGTGGCTACAGCACAGGAAACTGCATTAGGGAACAGATGATCTGGATTCTATTTTATTTCCCATGTGCAAAAACAAAAAAAAAAGAAAAAAATTTACTGAGGGTGTGCCTCAGTTACCCTACAAGGAAACAAACATCATCCCTGGAGCCAGCAGCTCATGGGAGGCTCAAGGACCTCATGTGCACAAAGGACTGTGGGTTTAAGTATTAAAAAGTTATTAACTCATTCTGAAAATTCATTATTTAACCCAAAACATGTGAGACAAGTGGCTCCTTTGTCACTGCACTTGTGGTGACTGCAGACATTGGTCTGGACACTGTGGGTTTGGAAGGAGAGGCAGGACAAGCAGCTGAGCTGGTTTCCCAAGGACAGGGTTGAACACGAATCCTGATCTCAGAAACAGGAGGGAAATACATGGGAAACAGCAATAGGAATGACAACAACACACTGCAAGAGAGGTGACAGCACTTCCAGGCTGAGCAGCCTCAGTGAAATGTTGCTCCTGTGATTGCAGCTGAAAGCATTCCTTGGAATGACTCCCCAGCCAATGTTTACCCGTTGTGCTGTTCATATGCAAATAACATTAATCAGCTGCCTTTTAGAGCCCTGATAAACAGACAACCTTTGGAAAGTTTTACAGTCTCCCAGCAGAGCCACACAATATCGGGGATGTAGTTTGTCACATTGATATACAACACGGGGTGAGAGAAAATATGTCTCAGCTTCACAAATCACTGGGAAACAGCTGCTCTGGTCCATTCTCTCCACTTCTGAACATATAAAGAGCACCAAAAATAAAGAGAAGGCAGACTAATAATGTGGTTTTAGTACAGAATCAAACACATTTACATCTGTGATTCCTCAGATGATTAATTATTGCTTCAGCTGAGCCTTAAAAAACATTTTAACTGCACTCATTTGCAAAAAGAAAACCAAGTGAAATCCCTTATTTTAGAAGTACCCCTGGCAGTCAGAAAAGATGTGGGAAAAACTACCATTGATACTCCCCATTGATACTGAGCCCTACCTCCCTAGCCTAGATCCATAATCAAAATTTCATTATCCTGCCCAGATCTAAGATGAAAATGCAGGGATGGAAGCAGGATCTAGAGGATAATCTGGTTTGAGTTTTGGTTTGGGTGTTTTTTTGTTGGTTTGTTTTGAGTTTTTTTTTTGCATCCCCTCGAGTAAAATTTTGCAAAATAAATTATGGAAATTCCAGCAAATCCAGAAAGTACAGGGAAGCTGCTCTGCTGGAAGGTGTGCCCTCCCTCTTCCCAGCATGCCCAAAGCTGCAAAGGTCTCTTGGGGTTGCTGCCAAGCCTCAAGCTGCTTTCCTCTCCTCTGGCTTATTCCTCATGTTAATAATGCCAGAAAGGATCTTCATCTCCCAAGGAACTGGAGCTGCTTCCCTGGCTCATGGACCTTCTTCCCAGCCTTCAAGCAAATCATGTTTTGCCCCCTTTAAATTGTTTTGCAGCCAGACTTCGAGGTGCTTTGCAAAACTGAAACATTAAACACATGATCCTGGAAATGCAAGTGGGGAACTGTATCAGCCCTGGCTGCCAAGGAAAGGAAACAAAGCCAGGCTCAATCCTGGGAGGAATTAGAAGGTGTGTGAGCAAGAGAAGGACTTGTTACATCCCTGATATTTAACAAGCATCTCCAACAGCCTGAAGGGGACAGAGCCCTTCCAAATCCACCCATTTAGTAGTGGGAATATATCCAAGATAACACAGAATTGTAGAACCAGTAAGGTTGGGAAAGAACTCCAAGATCAGTGAGTCCAACCTTGGACCAAATACCACTGAGTGCCACATCCAGTTGTTTCCTGAAGCCTTCCAGGGATGGTGAACACTTCCAGGGATGGTGATCCAAACATGCAGACACACCACTCTCCCCACAAAGTTATGAAAAAACCAAGGAGAACTTCCATCTGATTTCAGAAATGGGGAAAGTGATGCACAGCAAAACTAAGCAGAGCCACCACAAATGAATTAGAAGAAATCACTGTGCAGCACAACACCAGCACCTAAAGGAGCTGCCAAAAAGCTGAGGGAAGAGCTGAGGCACTGAATTGCTGCCTCAGTCCTGGCTTTTACCTTGAGTTTAGTATTGCAGTCAGATCAGGTCAGTGCTGGGCTGAGCTGCTTCTCTGGCAAAGCTTCACAGGGACCACGTTGGAAAACTAAAATACGTGCACTTAAGGAACATAAAAATGCTTTATGGAAGCCTATTTTTAACACTAAATGGCACAGTGAACTATGGGAAAATCTGGAATTACAGCAGGCAAAGGCAGGAAAAAGGGTCAGTTGACCTGAGGCCAGGGTTTTTCAGAGGTGCAAGTGCAGAGGATCACAGGGAGCCCTGAGGCACACAGCAGTGTTGGGATGGACTTTGGAGGCAGCACAACTGGGAGCCCACATTTTCCTCCTCTGTAGTCACCCTGGCAGAAGGTAGAAGCAAACACATCCTCCTAGAGCTTTTATTAAGGTGGCAAACTGCATCCTTGAGGAGAGAAGGACCAGGAAACTGTAACAGCTCCCACCAAACTTCAGACAATTTGAATCCAACTGCGGCTCAAGCATCTTGTCATTTTTACAGCCTTTAACTCTGGGCACCTCAAAGACAGTAAAAATATTCTCCACACAAAGATCTGAAGCTCTCTATATATAGTGTTAACTAAAAATACCTCTTTGGAGACATCCTTGGCCAAATAAGTGCCAAAACTTCAAAGGCTGAATTCTAATGTGGAAATATTTGTGATGCAGGCTGCTCTGTTTTTTTGGGAGGCATGGCTGGCACTCAGAGGTGGCATCTTTCAGCTCCAAGACGTGGTGCAGGCAGTAAAATCATGAGTCAATGGCTCTCAGTCCAGCTCTCAATAAATTAGGAACCACATCACAAAAGCATCTGTGAGAGTCACTTCCTTTGTTGATCCCATTCTAAAGGCCAAGGCCTAAATAAGGCAGGGAAAAAAGAGTTTTCCTCCCTCAAAATAGCACCCTCCTTCCAAACACCCAGTCCCCTGTACCTCTGGTAAGAACATCCCAGTGCCTTTGGAGAAACCATGAACTAATTTGGGTATTTCTTCAAGTGACACAAGTGACCCAACCCTCTCTCAGCAGCAAAACCCAAGATCTGCCAACTCCCCACATGCCAGAGCCATGGAAAGGAGAGAGCAGGAATATTCCCATCCCACATTCCCACTGCACTTCTTGCTGCAGTCAACAAGAATTCCAGAGCTCTGTGAGAAAATTCAGCATAGAAATGAAGGCTCACCTTGAACCAACAAACAGCTTTGTTTCATCCTGAGGTGTCTTTGCCTTGTCTCTTGCCAGGAAAGGGGCACAAAGCAAGTGATGCAAACTTAGAAAACTAAAGAACAACATTTTAAACTCTGCTTTAAGGAAACAGAGTCGTTTTAGCCCCACCTGTCACAAGCACAGCTTTGAAAAACAAACCAAAAAAAAAATCAGTTTATTAATTACTTCGAACTTTGTTGCAAATCTAAACACAACATGAAGGGACTGGTGGTGCTGCTCAGTGAATTTAGAGCTGCTGAGCTGAGCAAAAAAAGATTGTGTTTCATTCAAAGATGAAAAGCCTTCAGAATTTTGGTGCTTTGTAAACAGCTGCTAAAGTGTGAAGCACACAGGGTCAAATGTGCTCAGTACCTCAAAGAGCACCATATGTTTCAATATTGAAAGAGCACTTGTAAAAACATCCCAATACATTCACATCTTCTATCTCTGCTTCTCACTTCAAAAAACATCCCAGGTACCCACAACAGAGGCTGGATTCTCCTTTCTCAGCCCTTTCTCCCTCAAAACTGATGGAATTACACCACCAAGATCAAGATGGGAAGTAGATTTAGAGGTTTCCTGCATTCTAATTCTTCTCTTGCAGCCCTCACTCCCTGAGCAGCACAGGCTCATCCCACACCTGGGGGTCAAAACCTGAAAGTGCAACTGGACTTTAAGCAAGACTGAAATTGGCTTTTTAAATATTGCAGAGGGAAAATCAGCTAAAACTCCTTCTCTTTATTAGAGTAGAGCAATTCCCCCCCCAATTACTTCATAATTACTTCCTCTTTCATTTTTGACTTTTCACTCTGATTCCAATACTTTCAAATGCCCAAATCCTTTAAAATACCCCTGAAAAAAATGGATATGTAGCTATTGAGAGGGTTTTTTTCCCCCAATTATTGCAAAGACTGTTCCCCAAAGCAGAATTATTCAAACAGGCAATTTCTTCACTGCAGCCTCCCAAAGACCAGAGCAGCAACTCCACTCAGTGCTGGAGGTCAGGCAGGAGAGATTCTCTCTCCCCTGCTTTTGGGGATACAATGCTCATCTCTTTTTGCTGGCTGCTGAAAGGGATTTGTTCTTTCTTCTTTGATGTGCCACTACAAAAGTGGCTTCGAGGTCTGGGAGCAAAAGCAAAGGTGAATCAGGTGCCCTCTGGAATTAAATGGGGCTTAAAGGTGTCCAAGCCTAAGACTTTGGAGTTATGAATGAAACTCAGCAGCTTTCAGCTGGAACTTGGAGCAGCTTGTACTCAGGTGCCTCCTGAAAAACCAAGAGGGAAGTTCCTGGAGGTCACCCTGCAGGAACAGCAGCAGCCACACTGCTCAGGAGCTGGGATTGGAGCTGAAACACAGGAAATCCACTGAGATATTCACTAGTGGGGAGCCTTCTCTACTTCATCTTCTCTACATCATCTTCTCCCCTTCTCTACTCCAGAACAACTGGTTTATTTCTCCACATCTCCTTCTCCAAATCTTATAATAAATCCCTGTCTTCTACACTTTGGGGTTTTCAGATACTTCCAAAACAATCTCTGCTCCATAGCTTTTTGTTTTTCTTACTGTCATGGTGCCTGAATTCAGCTTGACTCCAGTTCTAGCTGGAAGGACTCACAGAATGAGCAACTTGGAGGAGATGATTCCAGGTGTTCCTGACATAATTGGTTTAGGGGAATTTTTTATAAATAATGAAAAAAAAGAAAAAAAATCAAAGAAAAGTTTCTAATTGCTGCTTATGCAACTGAGCAGTGAGGTCACCAGATCCAGAGCACAAGTGGGATAAGATGCACATAATACATATTTCATAGGAGCTCTCCTTCTCTGTTAAATTAAACTCCCTGCAAAGATAAACAGGCCAGAGCAGGGAAGGAATCTCCACACAATAATTAGTCCTGAGAGGATCCTTCTCATACACTTCAGCAGAAAATGGTCATCTGTATTCTTTGCTCACCAGAAACCTGAGAGCTGAATTCATGGAAAACTCCTCTTTGAATAAACCTTCTTTCCCTGCCCTTACTCAGAATTCCTATGGCTGAGAAGGTGAGGGAAGGATTAAACAGCAAGACTTTACAAGAAATTGTAGTTACAATATAAAATATGGTTGGTTGGTTTATTTTATTTCCTTTCCTCCAACATTCATGGAAGCAGAGACACAGTTTCATGGAGGGGAGGGAATAAATTCTAAACTGTAAGGAGGCAGCTCAATTTAGTAAGAGAAGTTTCCTTAACAAAACTTCTGAGGGACAGAAGTGAAATAGGGCAAGTCAGTCCAAGAACAGCAACTCACCTGCTCAACTTTGTCACTTTACTGGACTAACCAAGCACAAACAAACTCAGCGACAAAGATTAATGGCACCAGAAACAACAGAATTCCTTTCTTTCACCTGATCTTGAAAGTCAGAACTTGCTGCACCTCACTGCTTTCCAAGACACAACTGTTGTGATCTGCACCACAAAGGCCTCCCTTCAGAGAATCATGGAAAGGTTTGGGATGGAAGAGGCTTTGAAGAGCATCTAATTCCAACCCCCTTCCATGGGCAGGGACACCTCCCACTATCCCAGGTTGCTCAGAGCCCCATCCAACCTGACCTTGGACACTTCCAGGGATGGGGCAGCCACAGCTTCTCTGGGCAACCTGTGCCAGGGCCTCCCCACCCTCACAGGGAAGAATTCCTTCCTAATATCCAATCTAACCCTCCTCTCTGTCAGTGTGAAGCCATTCCCCCTTGTCCTGTCACTCCAGGCCCTTGTCAATAGTCTCTCTCCATCTTTCCTGGGGGCTCCCTTCAGGCACTGCAAGGCCACAGTGAGGTCACCCCAAAGCCTTCTCTTTTCCAGGCTGAACAATCCCAACTCTCCCAGCCTTCCCAACCTCCTTGGTGAGTGTGACCAAGTGCATTTGCTACCCAAATATCTGATAAGCAGAAGCCATTACTCCACCAAAGAGGAATGTGAATTCCCAGCTGGCTCAGACCTGCCTGCACCAGTGTCCCACAGAGAACCTCAAATGCACAACACAAAATTCCCTTATACTTCCAAGTACTACAGCTTGTTAAATTTTAGTTATTGCTGCACAGGTTTCATTCTCCCTACCCAACTTGAGAAAAAGATATTCCCACTAAATCCTTACCTTGTGATTGAATTTGTTCTCCTTTCCTGCTCTGCCCAACACCAAGACCAGAGGAATCTAGTTATCTTCAACCTGGAGAAACAACAGCTTTGCCTTCAAACAATGCAGTGCAGTTCTTCTGGCTGCTATTAATCCCAGCTTTCCTCTTCCAACAGGACTCAGCAGGCTAAAAACTAGTGACATTTGAAGGGGAACAATTCTTTCATCATCAGGCTGATATTTTGGCTGCTGTTCTGGTTGCCTCCCTTACAAGGCACCAGCAGCAAGAGGGAAGGGCAGGGAACACATTATGCAACTGCTCATTGTTAAAAAAAATAAAAATAATTACAACAAATTTTAAGAAGTGTCTGTAATAAACATCTCTCCAACAACACAAAGCAGGACAAAAGGAGGCTGATACCAGTGGTCTGCTTGGCTGATTTTTAAACAGGGAATTCCTCCTGAAAGGCAAGGTTTTCCTCAGTTTTTGTGGGAAAAAAGTGGCCAATTTCAAGTTCTGCTTCAAACAAGGGCAAGGGGGTTCTGTGGTGAGGTCTTTGGTTTGTACAACAGCTCCTGTTGGAATTTCCCCATCCATTCAGCTGGAAGGAGGTTCTTCTTTTACCAGAGGAGCTGGAATAACAGTGGGGCTTCCCACGCCCAGAGCACACCCAGGGCTCCCCAAACTGGCAGGAAAAGGCCACTTCTGTCCCTTGTGGGAGCTCCCAGGGATCTTGACAGAGCACAAGTGGCACCTCATGCCAAGTCGTCACCTCCCTCTGCTGCAGCAGGGCCAGAGCACAACCTTCTGGTGAAGGGCTCACTTGACTGATGCTTTCTGCTGGGTTTGATTTTACTACAAGGAGATTTAATGGCTGAAATATCATTTTAGAAGTGCCCCAGCAGTGCCTGGCTCCATGTGACATCACACTCAGCACTCTCAGAGACTTGTAAANCAGACACAGTTTCATGGAGGGGAGGGAATAAATTCTAAACTGTAAGGAGGCAGCTCAATTTAGTAAGAGAAGTTTCCTTAACAAAACTTCTGAGGGACAGAAGTGAAATAGGGCAAGTCAGTCCAAGAACAGCAACTCACCTGCTCAACGTTGTCACTTTACTGGACTAACCAAGCACAAACAAACTCAGTGACAAAGATTAATGGCACCAGAAACAACAGAATTCCTTTCTTTCACCTGATCTGGAAAGTCAGAACTTGCTGCACCTCACTGCTTTCCAAGACACAACTGTTGTGATCTGCACCACAAAGGCCTCCCTNTTGTGATTGAATTTGTTCTCCTTTCCTGCTCTGCCCAACACCAAGACCAGAGGAATCTAGTTATCTTCAACCTGGAGAAACAACAGCTTTGCCTTCAAACAATGCAGTGCAGTTCTTTTGGCTGCTATTAATCCCAGCTTTCCTCTTCCAACAGGACTCAGCAGGCTAAAAACTAGTGACATTTGAAGGGGAACAATTCTTTCATCATCAGGCTGATATTTTGGCTGCTGTTCTGGTTGCCTCCCTTACAAGGCACCAGCAGCAAGAGGGAAGGGCAGGGAACACATTATGCAACTGCTCATTGTTAAAAAAAATAAAAATAATTACAACAAATTTTAAGAAGTGTCTGTAATAAACATCTCTCCAACAACACAAAGCAGGACAAAAGGAGGCTGATACCAGTGGTCTGCCTGACTGATTTTTAAACAGGGAATTCCTCCTGAAAGGCAAGGTTTTCCTCAGTTTTTGTGGGAAAAAAGTGGCCAATTTCAAGTTCTGCTTCAAACAAGGGCAAGGGGGTTCTGTGGTGAGGTCTTTGGTTTTTACAGCAGCTCCTGCAGACAAGGAAATAGTGTTTGGAATTTCCCCATCCATTCAGCTGGAAGGAGGTTCTTCTTTTACCAGAGGAGCTGGAATAACAGTGGGGCTTCCCACGCCCAGAGCACACCCAGGGCTCCCCAAACTGGCAGGAAAAGGCCACTTCTGTCCCTTGTGGGAGCTCCCAGGGATCTTGACAGAGCACAAGTGGCACCTCATGCCAAGTCGTCACCTCCCTCTGCTGCAGCAGGGCCAGAGCACAACCTTCTGGTGAAGGGCTCACTTGACTGATGCTTTCTGCTGGGTTTGATTTTACTACAAGGAGATTTAATGGCTGAAATATCATTTTAGAAGTGCCCCAGCAGTGCCTGGCTCCATGTGACATCACACTCAGCACTCTCAGAGACTTGTAAAGAGCTGTCTTTATTATACACAGTAAAAGGAATTAAAAAAAAAAAAAGGTTTCACAACCTTTTATCTGTTCAAAAGATAACAAAAGGGGTTTTTTTTGTTCCCTGCCTGTGGAAGGAAACTTAAGGAATTCCAATATACCAAGATCTTGGCTAAGACTGGAGCTCCTCTAGAGCAGTCAGTGATCACAGGCTCAAAGTCTGGAGCACAAGAGACACAACTAAACATAAATTGCAATACCAGAAACTCCTCCTCTCCCCCACAAATCCACCTTATCCCTTTATTTCCTCCCTCCCATTCACTCTGTCACCTCTGATAAACTCCATCTGTTTGCACAACCTGGTCAGGCCAAACTCTTACTGTTCCCTGTTCCTGAAAGGTGAAGAGTTGTGTCTTTGTTGTTTGTTTTTTTTTTTACTGCTTCAGGACATTGTGGCTCTTGTGAAACCCCATAAACCATTTCCCATTTGAATCAACCACTGCTCCCTTTTACCAGTGAAAAGATAAAGTCAACTCTTCCTCAGACAATCAAATAAACTGTTTTTTTCAGGGCAACTTAGGTGAGATTTTGATCAAATTATTTATAGCAAGGAAAGCAAGTTTTCCCCTGTAATTTGCTCACCCCTCCAGTCCCTGTTTTGTTTTCAGGGTTAAATTAAAATACTCTGTTGCTTCCCCTTGCAAGTGCAGGAGCATCTTGTGGGACTGCCAGGAGCTGCTGTGCAGTTTTAAAGCACAGAGCTGCAGGAATTCCTGTGCTAATCAAGTGAAGAACTGGACAATTAATTACTGATTCTTCAAGACCAAACACCCCACCTTAAACACAGGTCCCAGCAATTCCCACCACGAGTTAATGAACTCTTCCCTGAGCTCATAGCCCCGAATAAAAAAGATGTTATTTAACCAAAATCCTGCCTCAGCTCATCGTGAAGACTCAGACTCCAGTTATTCATCAAACCCACGTTTTCAAGGCACAGCAATTCCAGGTGAACTACATCCCAAATTTCTGCTCTCCTGGGAATATTTCCCTCTCCAAGAGAGCACAAAGGCCCGACCCAAGTCCACCTGGAGTTAATGACGGGGCATCGGTTTGTTGTTTGCGTTCTTAAGAGAGAAGAAATAAAGCCCAACACCTGCCCACTGCAAATATTTGCCTCTGAATTCTATTTAGCAGAGCAGCTCAGGGGCTTTGTGTTTTCCCCCGAAATAAATATTTCATTTTCGAATTTTTTTTTTCTCAAAGCAATATTTAAATCCCGAGCGCTGCTCAAATCGGCTTTTCCTACTCGAGACACTTTTTAGCCACAGAAAGAAAACATGTAGCACCGAAAGGGGGGAAAAAGTGCAGCAATTCTCTTGGATACAAGTAACACTTCTCACTCTCGGGGAGGGCTGGCCACTGCTCCTCTCCTCTGGCTAAAATTAAGGCTGACACTCTTTGGTCCCTAAAGGATAAGGAATATAAAAAAAAGAGGGGTTTATGGTTTTTTTTTTCATATTTCTGCCTCTATTTTATGGAAGAGCCACAACAACGCAGCGAGATTTATTAGAGCTATAAACACTCCCAAAGCCACATCGCTCTGCCTCAAGTGACTTTAAAAAGTCTTGGTTTTTTTAAAGAAAAAAGACGGTAATCAAAGGCACTGAATCAGCACAACCCCAAACCCACCGCTCGCCTCCCAAAACCAGCCAAAATCCTACAGGGAACTATTTTTATTGTCCAAACCCTGGTCCCCAGGAGCTCCAGCAAGGAGGAGCTGGTTCCTCCCGGATCCAAGCGAGGCACGTGCGGCAACTCCGGGATTCCCGAGCCAGAATAAATCCCAACCCCAAAACTCCGAGAGCTCCCAGTCCATGGGAAAATATTCCACCTCCCCCCCAAAAAAAAACCACACACACCGGACCAACCATCCAGGGGGAAGATGGGGGGATGTCAATCCCAAACTCCTCGGGGGAACCCTTGGGATTTTCCCTCCCTCCCTCCCTCTCTCCCGGAGAAGCGGAAACTTGGGAATGTCCCCTTTTTTTCTTCCCTATAAGCGCATTACCGGCGAATCCTTTCCCTCCCCTTTATCTGTTTATTCCAGCGCACCCTTAAGCCCGGGGGGAGTTAAACCCTGGGGGCATGGGGTTCTCCAAAAAAAAAGAAAAAAAACCCCAACAAATCCCCAAAAT
>VYZS01003543.1:4571-16308 GCA_013400695.1 Neodrepanis coruscans | reverse complement strand
AAGTTGGATATTAGAAAAAGGTTCTTCACCCAGAGGGTGGCTGGGCACTAGAACAGGCTCCCCAGAGAAGTGGTCAGAGCACCAAGCCTGACAGAGTTCAAGAAGTGTTTGGACAATACTCTCAGACACATGGTGTGACTCCTGGGGCTGTCCTATGCAAGGTCAGGAGTTGAACTCAATGATTCTTGTGGGTCCTTTCCAATTTGGCATAATCTGTGATTGTGTGAAGTCCCAAATATTTGACAAACATCAGGCCTGAAGAGAAGCAATATTGCATATCTTCACAGGGGAATAGGGAAAGCATATGAATGATCTTTTCTTAAAAAAGACTGCTCAAACCCACACAAAGCAAGACATGATTTCAGCAATGATCTTCTTTTCAGAAATTCTTTGTGCTTAGCAATAATCATGCCTACATTACTCAAAGCCTAAACAATGTTGAGTTTGGTTGATTTCACTGAAATGTTTTGTTTTCTGACTGATGGGTAAAGTAACTTTTTGATAACACTGAACACTGTGTTTCATTGCAAAGGCACTGATTTTCAGATTAAAATCTGAACCCATTAAATTACAAGACACGACTACATGCTGTGGAAATTCAGGTCCTGACACTCATAATATTATACAAATTAGGATCATGAAGAATGTGATGACCTTGAAGCTATAGACTGCAAATTTGCAGATATACCATTTAAAATGCATTCAGCAAACTAATACTTAGAATTCAATTCAGGAAATAGTGTATGATGATCATTAGAAATAAGCTGAGAATATGAACAGTAATGTAGCATGTCATAAATAGTGTAGGTCAATTTAGCTTCAGTTAGGCTAAATGGACCTTACAGGATAAAAAATATTGAAGTACAACACAAATGTGTAGACAAAAGTTTATAGAAAACAGTTTCAGTATAACTAGACATTAAATGTAATCTTTGTCTTATAAAAATCTAAGTGGATCATTTGGTCATATCTATAAATTTTATTTAAATTTAGACACTGTGTAGTATTAACTCAGGAACAAAAAACAGAAGGCTTAGATCCGTGACTGACCCTCTGTTCATGCAGACATACACCAATTGCAAAGGCCCAAACCCTCTCTTAAAACTTAGTTGCTGAGCTTTGGTAGATTAGAAAGATTTGCCCCAATAAGGAATTTGGCAATCAGAAATTCTTCAAAATAATACTTAGCTTTGACTTTAGATATTTACTCTTCCTTTTTTTGTTACTGCAAATCTGGAATCATCACTTCGATATCACAACAGTGCTTGAACTTGCCATATAATCTGACGTATCTGTATTGCATTGCTCTGTGTTTAGTCACTGAATTTGCATTGTTAAATTGCAAAATAAACATCTTATTATCAGATATTGTAAAAACTAAAATTCTTTGGAAAAGGTTCCTTGGAAACTGTTGTACTTTCAGTTTAATTTCAAATTCGTTGTTGAATTCTACCTATACATTGAAAATAGACTGTGCAGAAAACACCAAAATATCAGCAGAAGCCCCAAAGTTTCAAGACAAAAATCAAAGTATTTTCACTGAAAATTCGTAACCATTCACTACACTAAGATGAAAAGATAACAGATTGTTTTCTCTAAGAATTACTCACCACAGAGAAGTTCATTCCCAGTTTAGGTACAGTAATCACCATCTGAGGAAAGCACACTGAGTTCAAGTTGATTCCCTGAGCTGTAATTGTACTTCCACCACTAGGAAAAAGTAAAAAAAAAAAAAGAAAAACAGTAAAAAAAGTAAAAAAAAAAAAAGATTAGTGGGATAATAATATGTCTGTTGTGATAATGTTAATTATGAACTATATTTTAAAGTAAATGATAACATAAAACTAGAATTAGGGATACATGGGATGAATCCAAATAGTTTTGAGCAGTGAGACTATTTTTCTGGGAAATAAATTTTACATTTACTGTAACAACGAATCAAATAAAGAAAAGAAAAATAATTTTTTAAGATTGTGGTATGCCACAGTATAAAACAATGTGTACATTTTAGAAGAGTGTGCATACTTGTACTTCGTATTTGCTTACTTATTTAACTTACTGCTTACAGTGGTGTGGAAAAAGGTGTCTGCTTTACTACTGACATTTTTTTTGGCTTAGGTGGAGCTTGGATGGCTTGGCTTAGAGCTACTGAGGTCATAAATATGTCACTTGAAAACACACATATACTACCATATATATAATTCATAATATTTATATAGCACTGGATTCAGAATATTTTAAAATCCATTTGCTCTCCTGAGTACTTGTCACACTAAATGATTTTCCTCACTAATCAGTGTAAAGTCCAGACACAGTATAAGAGACACGCTTAGCTGTATAGTAGGCATCTCAGCAGGACATCACAGGTAGGCTCAGAAGCAGCTAGGAGTGATATCACATAAAAAAAAGAGACACCCTTCCCCCTTCTCCTTCACTTCTGAAAGGAAATGATTTGCCCTCTGCAACTACGCCGTAATAGAAGCAATTGGCATGGAAGATGGAGATAAAAATGCAATTTCTTTTGATAGATTGCTGTTCAGCATAGCCATTCTTTGTTCATTTGTTACTTTTCATGTTTCTATAAGAAACTTTTACTGACCTAAGAAAAGACTTGGCTGGATGAATTTTTAAAACAACAGGGTCTTCTCTGTATGTGAAATGATTGCTTGCATCTCGAATAGCTTCATCAATTTCCATTCTCACACGATATTCCTGGGGAATTCGCTGTGCTGGAGTGTAGCACTCCACAGTGCTCGCCGATATGCTGAGAGGACTGAAAAGGGATTGTTTTCAGCACTATAAAACATGTACTCAGCTTTAAAACATTGTCCTTTAGTGAGCTCCAACCTTGCCCAAGGATCCGCTTGTAAAAAAATGACACTGATCTTCCCACTGGATACTCATATGGCAACAAGTAAGCACCACTGCTCAAACTCAAGATTCATCTTAATTCAGTTGACTTGCACCTTGTCTACCAAAAGGTGCCTTCCCAGCACTATTGACAATCACATAAGTCCCTGCACCCTGCAAAGGCAGCTTTCAGCCTGGGAAACAACCACATATTCCAGGTTTAAGGAGAATGACGCAGTCTGCTGTAAACAAGGGACAATGCCTCTTTCAAATCCATAGGACTTACACTGGTTTAAAAATCTCAAGTAAAGGTGCTGGTGGGTGATGTACCAGATGCTGAGGGTGTCGTGGTTTTACCACTAAAAAAACGCGGTGCTGACAAGAGATGTCTGAGAGAAGCCACACACACCCAAAAAGAAAAAACACACAAGTAACACAGTTTATTTCACACACATAGAAAACTGACAATAAAGTGCAAAAAAACAGGCAAATTAAGCTTTCCCAGGGCCCGTGTTGGGATGGGAACGCTCTGGAATAGTGCTGGTCTCTCTCTTGGGGCTCCGGAAGAGATGCCGGGATAATTAGAGAAGGCCCGTGACCGACCTGAGGACCTACAGCAGCACAAGCCTCCGCTCGGCTTTCTGAAGAAAAATACTCAGACAGTTAGAAACCGCGAGCCCCCCTCCCCCTCCCTTCCCCACCCCGGGAAGGGATTTCAGTGCTGACGGAAAGATGTGGCCTTTAAACCCGGGCTATGGCAGCGGGAATCGCTAAGCCACCTGCCCAGGAAATACCACAAGGAAAAAAAAATACAACCCTGCAAGAGTCCACCCCCAGGGAATACCACACCGGGCTGCCGCTGCAGAATCGCTGATCCGTCCCCCATGCGGAGGTTAGTCTCGGCGCGAAGACGAGGAGCAATGCTACCGCGGCCGTCTCCCGAGCCAAAAGAGGAAGNTCACACACACATACATACACACACACACCCCCTTTCCCCGGCCGGCAGGGAATGGGGGGAGGGGAGAAATGATTTTCATTTTCCAACCCACAACAGAGGGGCAGGCAGAGGGCAAAGAGAAAGAAGAAAGTGAAAATTCAGGAAGAGGTGGCTGAATTCAACACACCAGCAGGGTCTCTGTGACATTCATCTTTCCCTCACTATTATGCTTGGCTGTGGAAGTCCTCCTCCTACTCTGAGCTCTACTACATTGAGTGGGTAAGTAGGCAGCAGAGGGTTGAAGGATCCTGACACTTGAAGCACATGAAATGTGGTCACAGGGAGCAGGGCACATCAGAGACAAGAGTGACAACTACTGGAGAAGCAAATACAACTCTACCAACTGGTTTCAGTGATTTGGACACATCCGGGGGCCATCCAGATGAGGCTATTCTCATAGAATGTGAGAGATTGCCTCTAAATTAGACAAAAGGGAAATTTCCTGCCACTTCTGAAGCTTTTCAGGAAGGTGGGGTTCACTATAGGGGATAGAGATTCACTCACACATATCTGGAAGCTTTTTAACATCTCTTAAAGAAAAAGAAAACCACTTTGCTCTAGCTTTCTCATAACTGTGGAAACCTGCCTGTTCAAATAACTACCCTGAGAAACTGCTTAAGACTTGCACAGAAGTGTCCAGGCAACTTGGCTAGTGCACAAGAGGGGTGCTAGGGATGCTTACTGGATAAGTCTCAGCTCAGCCTATGGTTCCATACCTAGAGATCCACCCGCCCAACAAAGACGTCTGCTTCTGAGCTGGCTTTCATCTCACTCCCACAGCAGATGTCTCAAATGGATCAGATGAATCATTCCCAAAAGGTTTATATATTTGTCCAGTACTTGACCAGTTGAGATGAACACACCAATAAATGCTACCCTAAACTATTAAAGAAGATCTTGTTAGTGATCAGACTTGAATACCTAAATTGTTCTCCTGATTTAGTTAGACTTAGCAGATTTGATCAAGGACACACAAATGAAGCATTTAGGAGTAAAGAATAAAATTTATCTTTCCTGACTTTCTTGGACATTAACTAATAGGCCGTTGCTTCCCCATGTTCTCCACAAGTGTGATGTTTCACAACTATGACTTCCCATCATCATTACATGATACTCAAAATTTAGAGGACTTCTGGATATCCTGTTTCTGGAACACAATGGACCAGGTTCTACCCTTGTCTGCAGAGGTGACAATTTTGGAGTCACCATGCTGTACCTAAAAACAGGACCAAGTAGGATTTGTGCTGTGGTAGAACTCTTGTCTGCTCATTGCAAAGAATCCACACTTGGTATTTAACATATACAACTATGATACAAGGCACTTCCATACAGGGCACATCAAATATTTGTGACTGAGCTCCTACTGCATTGGGTACAGAGACACAAGAAATTCTGGCTTACTCCGCAAAACAATTTTATATGTAACAGGAAAAGTCTCAAAATGATACTGCCTTTGTTTTTTAGGCTATTCACTGATAGCAGCACAGAAATAGCTGCTCCTCTACAAGGGATATGTATTTCCACACTTGCCAGGTCTCCACCAAACAAAGCAGTAGGAAATGGTAACCTGCACTCACTGGATGCTCACTGGTAGTTGCTGCAAAACAGTAGCTCTTCCCGATATAAGAGAGAGGATCGAGTGTGTGGGAGTCAGGGCGACAAAAATTATGGTAAATAGACAGCTTCTAGTCCATTAGAAGCTGATTTGCTACTTCTCTATGCAACCTTTTAATGAGGTTAATGAAGACATCACAGAATAAACAAGTCTTCTAGGGAACCGCAGTCCCTTCTAGAAACCTTTCAGACATCCTAAACTCAGGATATAATCCAGAACTGAATGCTTATTGCAGTATAAATTCCCCAATAAGTGACACAAGGAGAAGAAAGCAAATACATATTTGCATTTGATTTTTTTAGCTCCAAGACATTTTAATCAAGCCATTTCAATATTAAAGGCATCACTTTTTACTACGTACATTACCTTTTCAAAGTGCATGGTTGCTCACCAACAAAAATCCTTATGAATTTTCCACTGTTGAGGTATTTTCCAGCTACAGTTAGCAATGTTCCTCCAGATTTTGGGCCATAGGTGGGGGATATACTTGTTATTTCAGGATTCTAAGAGATGGTAAAAATAAGAACAGTGGATTCTAAAATTATTTTCAAAATGTAAAGAGGAAGAATCTTAAAACATTTACTAGTGTTTCCATGAAGTAATAATAAAGCCAAATGGAATATAGAATTACCATACTAGATTGGACTCATGAAAAGCTCTTTCCAGTTAATATTGCAGCTAATTTTGACTATAAAGGTTTAATCATAGTGCTTACCACATAGGAAAATGTATTGAACAGTGTTTTGCCATGTCCAACAGAAACACTACTGGATATATTAAAACCTGGACTTTTTGCAGCAGGAACTGTGCATTCAAGCCTTTAGAAAACAAGGAAAAAAATAGGATTACATTTTGCTTCTGCTTGATTTTTTTATATTAAAATAGGACCACTTCAAACTCATAATAATGGAGGATCCATACTAAACAAATCATCTATATATGTGCATCAAAGAAATTTCAGAAATAGCAGCTAAAAGAACTGGGCTCCCCCTCTTTAATAGTAAAATACAAATACTGTGGTCTTTACACTTGGCCAGATAAAATAATTTTAGTATATCAAATATATTTCAGAAAAAAAGCATGCTAGATAAAAAAACAACCTCCCATTCAATGGCTGAGAGGTTTTTTAAAAAATTTTCTTTTCAAATTTTAGCAGACAACAGTATTATAAAAAATGCATCTTATACAGAAGTTGGTCATATAAATTGAAATATTACCAAAAACTAAACTTGAACTTCCGTGGCAGCATGTTTCAATGTATTGTATTATGTTCACACAGTCTCATATGTGACTAGTCTCCTTAAACCATTTTCTTTCCATCAAGACTGTTGAGAACAGCAGTTAGGAGAGTGCTCATTACTTGCTGGAGTATACTTGCTGCTATGTATGTAAATAAAGAAGTTGTGCCATGATTTGCACATTGCACTGGTGGAAGATAGTCATATGCTTTGAACTGTGAGAGGGTATTCCTCGAACTTCTTATTTCTTCCTCATAACAACCTGAATAGCCTCTGTGTTAAACTTAAGCCATTTTCCCACTGTCACAAGTACTTATTTCTAAGGAAGAGGAGGAGAGGTGTATCTGACGGTTATAAGCCTCTGGATGACAAAATACCTGCATCTTCTCACATTTCTCTCCAGTAGCTTCACAGATCAAAAAGACAGAGGTGACATAACTGAGACCAGCAGGATCTTGGCCAAAGGAACCTGCCCGCTTTTCAAACCTTTGAATAGTTTCATTCTTGCCAGCTCCCACAGATGTTGAGCAGCATTTCACAGACAAACCAGAAAAAGCTGCTGCAGGAATTATTGGGCTAAACTTGATTTATTTGATCTCCATTTTGAGCACTTTTTGTCTTGGGAAGCTTATAAAACCAAGGGATATTTTTTCAGTTTGAAATTTCAGAATCTGAGATGATACATATTTGTAAAAAAATCCATATATAAAGAAATTAATGTTTTACATTTCTTACTTGTTTTTGTTGCTAGATTTTGCTTCCAGGGCACAAATTTGTCCTCCAATATGGACTACTGTATTTTTTAATTCAAATCTATTATTTTTGCTGAATCCAAAGTCCCATCCACACAGTGTCAGCTTTGTCCCGCCTTCTACAGGAGCACTTCTTGGGAGAATCTGTCAAAAAAATATTGTGTTAGTTGAATCAGGTTTTCTTGAATTACAAATGGAGCTAAAGAATGTGCAAAGAAATAATTTTAGAACAGCACTTCTTTCGGTAGACTATGTCCTAGCATTCATCTTAATTGTTCTTCACCTTTCATTTGTCACATTATGAGCTTTCTCTGACACTAGCAATAAATAACAAAACCTACACTAGAAAGCTTTGAAAGTTAGTGTTTAGGGGCACTGAACAAGCTGTGCATTGTAACAGTCTTTTAAATCCTGCCATTCTTGTCTTTCACATCTTATTTCTGGTGTGTTAAACACACAATATACTTATTTTGTTAGAAGCTGAATGCTGAACACAAAAGAGCCCCAAAATGACCATTTTTTGTCAGCTTGATGAAGGTTGGGTTCAGAGTGAAGTAGCTTCAAAGACACCACAATCCGGTACTGCATTGACTGTGATAAAGTTAACATGACTTCTGCTATTCTTTCCTTAAATCTTTTACATTTGGTCACCTCTAATTCTGAGTTAAAAATAAACTACCCCTCAGAAACAGAGACAATCTACAAAGGAAATGCCTTTTTCTTTATATATATTTTAAATTGTCCTGTAAAATATAACAATGGTGGGAAAAATGTAAGAACACTATAGAAGTCTTACAAAACTCAGTAGAAGTACTGGTCAGTACTGACTGCCAGCAAAAAAAAAAAAAAAGAGAAACCAACACTCCCCCCCCTTCTCTCCCCATACACATTGGTTCAGGGATTATGGCGACTTTTAACAATACTGCATAATTTTGCAAACATACCAGTACATCTGGACACAACAAAGAATGAAAGACTGAATTTATACTTGTGATCATAATGCCTAAATGTCTTAATGCTTTCATGATAATAATTTTGTCCCTAACATGCAATACAGCTGTGCCCTTCAAAGGACCTGACTTAATTTTCAAACTGAAAGGAAAGTGTTTGAGTGATACTTGACTATTATTTCATCTGGAAATCCAGTAAGACAGCATATTTCTTTTCAACTCTCTTGTAGCTATACTTCAAGACTCTCACAAATGAGCTATTGTAGATGGAAAGGCAGTTGAAGAATACTTCAGAAGAATTATACCACATACTGTATATGGGGAAATTTACTGCCCCCATTAAAAACCAGACAAAGAGTCTGATCTAAAATGCACTAAAGCCAGGAGGAATCTATCCTGTTTTAAAGAGCTCTCAATAAGCAAAGAAGAAGGAACTTATGCAGGAACAGTATTTTTGCACAAGTCTCGTAAAAAAGGAGTGACTGACACACAACACTAAAGCTAAGAGTGTGGAGCACTACTGTACCTCATGGAGTCTCTGCTATTCCCAAGTTTAAATTTCCCTTATTTCTTTGAGTTTTTTCAAAGAAAAATCAGGATTTGACTTCCGATACCAGTTTTTCACTCTGCTTAATATCTCAGCACACTTACCTATTTTTGGAGTAACAAAATCCTAGCAGAACCTGAAATTGCTCTATGGTGGTATAGGATGTCCCAATGTTTTGTACACTAATGCACTGACATGTGGCATTTGATGAGTTTGAAACATAATCCATAAGCTAGCAAAGTAAAGGTGTTAAAATCAAGCTGCACAAAGCCATACAGAATAAAAACTGAAGGTACCAAATTGGTTTTTAGTGATCTTATCTGCCGAAAGAAACTTGTGATAGCAGCCCATGTAACTTAATTGATGGAGAGTTACTACATTCTGCCAACAAATTTAGGAGACAAGACCTCTAAGTAGATAGCAAAAAATAAACCAAATTTTAAACTTTTGGTTTTAAGTTCTACAGAAATTACCCGAGTGTTTTTATTCAGGTCTTTGTGTTTATTCCATTTGTTCTGTATGAAACATCGAAAGTCAAACGTGGTTTTTCAGATTTGTTCTTGGGAGAGTTGACAGGAATGAACAGTGAACTTACTGGTTTCTGAACTGAGGTGTACCTACGCATATTCTGTGTCTTACAGAAAGTAAGTAACAAAGGCAGTAACAGAAAGTAAGCAAAACTCAAATCAGATATAAATGCCATGACATTCAGGATTCAAAATTTCTCTATAGTAAAGAAACTCCACTGATAACATGAAGCAAGGCCTGCTTCAAGGCCTGCCATTCTGCTGCTCTCTGGACTTTGACTGTAGGGAGAAGGTTAACTCTTTATTTTTGGAAAAAATTAAAGCACTGTGTTTTCCCTTTGCTTATGCTGACAGCCATTATGCCAATATCCACTCATATACTTCATAAATTTTTTGAAGGAAGCACCTTTTTCAATAGCCCGTTCTTTTTAATTAAGAGACAATAACACGTACAGACCATATGTGAGATATCCAGCAAAAACTCCAACCTAAACAGGCAGCAGAAGGACTGATGTTACTGATAAATCTGATACAAAAGCCAGCTAAAATGACTCACTTTAAAAACAACAACAAACCATGTCAGATTTTTAACCACAACAAAGAATCAGAAGGGAGACCAATTTATTTCTTCTTTTATGCCCTTCACCTTTCAGCATGACCTGAACACCACACACAGATGCTTGCAATTTGTTCCAGCACCAAGTGATCTCCAAGGAAACTCCCTTGATTCCCCTGGCTTTCCTCTAGTACTGCTCATCCAGGCTGACAAAGAACACCTCATGGTTGGCAGAGCCAAGGCTGGGAATGGAGTGGGAGCCAGGTTGTGGAGGGGACGTGCCCCAGTGCCTGCCTTACTACACTATCTGTAGCAAGGGGAATGCCTGGGCAAAGTTGTCTGCCTCCTGCCATCCACAGCTCCAAGGGAAAGTGATTAAAGCAGGGCAGAGAAACAAAGGATGTGCAGGACTCCATGGGAAAACACTGGGCTTCTCTGCCATCCCTTCTGAGAAGAAAATATCTTTTTTTTTTTTTCTTTTCCACTGCCCACCACTGTGTGTAATAACCTGAGAAAACTTTGTCAAAGTCTTTGTTACATAACATCCACTGGACCAGACCCTCGCAGAGCAATCTGTTCCCCTGAGGTTAAAGTGATCGTATGACATATGTCAAGCAATCTGTCCTGCTCAAAGCTGCAAAATATTAGGTGGAGGTTCAGACTGAATTTCAGATACTATGCAAAGCAGGTCATCCTCTGTTTGTTAGGAACAAAACAAGCTTGTTTCTTACATTTTATGCATATGGGTTTAAAGACACATCAGAAGTTGATGAATAATCTGTTCTGTATTTTTTTCAGTCATCATGTTAAATGTCATGGTCCAGTAGAGCATGAAATCTGTCTTAACAGCGAGCAATCCATAGGGATTTAAGTACCCAGCTGCATTTTTTCCTTACAAACCTTCTTGAAGCAACTTCTACCAACATGGGCATACTGTAATTTGAGATTCATTTTGAGATCCATCAATGCTACAGATCCATATTCATTACAGAGGTAGACTGGGTTTGTGCTGAGCAGGCAGGGCTGAACCACATAGGGAAGGGGAGCACCTAGCCAGCCTCACACCTGTTCCCACTGCCCCACATTCTCAGTGTGCTCCCCTGGATGAGTCTTCCAAGTGACTTCACAGGGACTGCAGTGGTGGCCTTGGGTCTAAGTGCCTGTGCATGGGCTCCAGGCTCTTGATTCTTAAAAGTGCTGAAATTGCTCAAAATTGAAATTAAAGAGTTATATGAGCTCAGCACCTCTGAAAATCAGAAACTAAGCAGTTTAGAGCCTAAGAAAATTTTTTTGAGCCATGGAAATATACAGTAACTGCTGGGAAGTTTTGTGAAGGAAAAAACATAAAGGGATGCTACTTGTGCTTGAACTCTAGGAAAGATGAAACAAGATGTGCAGGATACGTGAGTACCCTGAGCCTGCAGAGGTATAGAAAAATATATCAGGGCTAACTCTTAGGGTATATATTTGAATTGGTGATTCATAGTCTCACACAAACTAGGGCCAGAAAGGAGTATTTCATCATCTAATATAACCTTTTTGAAATAAATGTGTTCTATATAAAGGGAAAGTAAAATATTCACATTATGCAATTTTTGTACATTCTCCTTTACCCAAAGGTAAATGGCAACAGAATGCAAATAAACCCCCCCTTCTCTTCCCATCTCTTTTGGGTTTGACTCTTTTAACTCTTTAATTTCAATTT
>VYZS01003541.1:31508-47739 GCA_013400695.1 Neodrepanis coruscans | reverse complement strand
TTTAAAATAAAAGGAGTGGAGGATTCCTCTGATTGTTCACTGCCAAAACGGTGGCATTTTCATTACAAAGTTTGCAATGTCAAAAAAAGAAGAAGAAAAAAAAGCACAAATTACTTAAAGGGATCCATATCTGAGTGACACAATCTATGCGCTGATATTGTTTAATTGTTAAAAGAACAAAGATTTTCAATGTACATTCAGATGTCAGATACTGTAATTGATTTATTAAAGACTGGCTATCCAGTTCTAACACTGTTGTATAATGTATGTACTTCAGCAAAACAAAAAAAAAATCCAACAAAAAAAAAAACAAAACAAAAAAAAATACAACACAAAGAGCTTGATAATTTAGTTTTTTGAATAAAGAAATTTAATAAAAGATTGCCTACATGTAGCATTTTAGAGCATTTTAGAACACTTTGATGAATTGCACCTGTCCTGTAAGATTTTTTTTTTGAAAGCTTATCTGGTAAAAAAGGGTTTTTAAACAAAGTAATGTTTTATGATGTGGTGGGTTAAGGAAGACTTATCTTCTAGCCTTGTTGATTTTGAATAACTCCTTGAAAACAAGGGGTTTGGAGAATAATACTAAACCAAACTTCAAGGGCTCCTAAACCTACAGATCTTACCCAAGCAAAATGCCTAAAGTAAAGAAATGGGTGTCTTTCCTGGGTAAAGAATCCTGTACTGGGCCCTTACTCAGAGCTAAGACAGCACAGTACTCCCATCATTTGGCTGCCATGGTGTTTTTCATAAGTGTTTGCTTGGCCTTTTTATCAAAAAAATGTCCAATTTCAGGACACATTTTGATGTCTAAAGAGACAGTGACTTGGAACTTAAAAAACACCATCTTCATATCTACCATTTGCAAGCAAGATGAGCGTTAGCATCCCTCATAAACTGCTAAAATATACCAAGAAATGGTTCTGAATACTTTCTAAATATATATATGTGTGTATATAAACACACATATATAAATATATACACATATATACATATATATGTATTTTATACTGGTAATTATACTAAGGCTTGAGAGGCAAGGTTCTTCTCACTTATGTAGGACTAAACATGGCATAAGCCTGTTGCTTTTGACTGGATTAGAAGGTCTGGCACTTGTGTCCTTGAGTGGAATCTAGCCTAAACACAGGTGGCTCCAACCACCCAGTTACTCATTACAGGCAACCTCTAATGTCTGCTGAGGCAGTGATACAGTAACTGGGAGGACGCAGGTCTTAGTTTATCTTCTGGGGCTTTTTTTTCCCCCCTTTGTTTTACTACCTCTCATTTTCTTAATTTATTGAACATGCTTCAAATAGCAAGTTTGGGGAATTTTTTTAGTCATTCTTTTTACTTGAAACCTGTGTGCTTTTTTTGGATATATATATGAACAATTTAACAAACTGTTTCTTAAACTGATTTGGTTTTGTAATTTATATAGAATTCAGGAGATGATTAAAAGGGCTATTCTCTATTCCCTATGCAAATATTTTAGCTGTTGTAGTGTTTGACAAAATGGGATCTAAAAACAAAAATCTGCAAAGTGGAAAACAAATCTGTTTACAGTGGCGTTGCTGACTATCCTACCATATTCAGCACTTTTAAATATTGTTATTTATGAAAATGTAGTTTAAAATGCAAGACAAAATATTTATAAATGTTTCTTTTAATAAATACCTGTTTTGTCTGAAAGTGTTACCGTGTTATGACAACTTTATTCATGTTGGTTAGCTATTTACCACTATGAATAAAATATTCAATTATTATACTGATAGAATAAGAACTATGATGTTTACAAATCCTGAGGGGGGAAAATTCAGTGACAAAGCACTGCCTCCTTCTACTGTGAAATACTGTTGAAGGGAAAAAAAAGAATTTTTCTGGCTTTTTTCTTACTATGGTCCTACATATGTCTAGTATCATTTGATTACAGTTATATTTACTGTGGTACTAAACATATACAGCATCATATATGTATATATTTACATAGCGTAATTTCAAGTTGTTTGTGTTTGAGGCACAATACATTTAGTCCACACTTCTAAACAATGTGTAAGAGACAAAAATGCATGCATAAGTCTTTACAAATGTAGACTGGAATAGTCTTACTGTTACTATTTGATGGAGACCTGCTAGTCGTAAGCTATCTTTATAAGATACTTCACACAGGTAGAAGTTCTTGTCAACATAGACAAGTCATCCTTTCAAGACAATTTAAAAGCTAGATGTGCAGGCCTTAAAGTATTATCTCGATTTCTAGCATAAGATTCCAAAATCTGTATTTGGAAACTGTAACATCATTTTGAAAAATATTACACCAATCTTCAGTGTAATACTGCAATGAAATCACGTTTAAAATTTATTGTTTACAATCCTCTTTTTGGAGGGACTTAAAAATGGACCATAGCATGTGAGGTTTCTTTCTTGGAGCATATGCTTATATTAAAATATTTTGGTTTCCCAACATTTTTTTGTGACAAAAATGGATGTGATTCAAATGGAAAATAAGTCATACAGTAACATGATTTCATTGCCTATCATACAGTTCTTTGAACACAAATTGTAAAACAGTCAAACTATTAACCTGATTTATTGTGCATGCAGTGTACAATACACTTTGAAAAACTGCCTAAATACACTTATTCTATAGCTTGGAATAAAATAAGTATGTATTTAACTTGTATTTCAGTTTTTCATGAGAATGTATAGAGCAAGTGCACTACAGAAAATGAGTTATATTTTTGTCACTTTTGCCCAGTGTTTAATATTTATGTCAAATAGAGCCTAATGCCAAATAGCCACAAATAAGCAGAGCACTTGTGTACAATCCTGACCTTTAGGTTTCAATGAAATTGAGTCTATATTGTGTTATGCACGTGTTCAACTTAGCTGTTTACAGTCAGGTTTCACATAACTGAGCTGACAGTAGTTTGGGATACCCAGGATAAACCAAAACCCATAGATAGTATCATGAGTATTCACGTTAGACTGAAGGCACATAAGGTATTAAGGAGACTTAAAGGTAGGATGGAACAAGACAGGTCAGTGACACAGGTGGCTAGGTTGCATCTTAACCAAATGAGTCCAGGCACCTCAGTAGCATGGAATTGTTGTGGTCATAGTGGTTCCTGGTCCACAGCCTGTCCATAACTCACTTGAGTACCTGTGAAATCCACATAGTCCAGCTGCAGTTCAACTGAGAGTGGACACAAACCAGAGTTCAGCTAGGAATATCTCTGTTTTAAGTTAAAAGCATGCTAAAGTGTCTGCTAGGCTGTGGGCTAAAGCGAGCAAAAAAGGAGACCTACACTTCACCTTAACCAGGCAGGGTTTAAGCTGTCACCTGATGCCAAAATTACTTCCCTAGCCAGCAAATTCGATGACAGGGAGCATCTGTCTGTGCAACCAGTATCTAAAAATAGGTAGGGGGCTTTTTCAGTATGTGCAGCTTGCTGGACTGACCATGCAGGGAGCCTGCTCAGGAACCCACAGTTCCTATATTCATTAAGGGCTTGTGAAAGGCTTTCACAAGGCCAATTCAAAAGCCATCAAAGCTCATACAAGAAAGCATAACTTTATCAACTTTCTATACCACAAGGAGCAAAGCTCACACCTCCACAAAGTCTGTAAGCCTGCTCCTGGCATCATTCATCTACCAACAAAGCCTTAACAGTCCTTATCAAATCCAACAAAGCACATAGACAAGCAGCTGCAATGTCTGCTATAACTTGACTTGACCCTTGTCTAACTACCAACTTCAAAATAAGGTTTTTTCTCAGCCCATAATGTGCTTGTTTTTTGAGAGACCAAAAGGTAGCACTGTAGCACATTCTGAGACTTGGACACATTGACAAGGGTCCAGTCCTGTTCACCAATTCCCTGAGTACATTTGCAATGACAAACCATCAGCCCTATTCACATATGTCCTGAATATGTTTGCCAGCAGTAGAAGTGATGTTTCTTGGCTGAAAGAACAAAGCAATGATGGTACCAATATCAGCTGACAAACATCTGACAGAAACACTATCTGCATATTACTTTAATATTACACCTAAATCCAGATTTTTCTCCTCCAAGAACTCATTCTGTGGAAATCCATCCTTCTGATTTAAAACAGGTATACAATTCAGAGGCTAACCATCAGTCATTGCTACACATTACCTTTTTAGCTTTTTCAAAGCTTTACATTAAATCACCCTTTACACTATAAATTTCATGAGTTTTCCATACTTCACAAGCAGGATTCACAAAGTAGTTAGATTCTCATTCACTGTTACAGAACATCAAAATATTTAATCTGTTAAATGCATAACTTTGGTCATTTTTCCTTTACCCTTCTGAAAGAAGGCTTCAAGGAGCTTCATGATCAACCAGCAGTGGGTGTAAGGGAAGCTTCCAGTGGGTGAGATTTCATAAGGATAAGCTATTTATCAGCACCAGACTAGTTGCACAGGCTGTACATTCTCCATAAAGGTCTTTGAGTGTCATTTTTACTTAAAAATTATTGTTGAAGTGTATTTTGCCAATAAACCTTTTCCAAAATGGTGTATTTACAATCATAGGAAAATATTTTTATCCAACCATTCCTTTCAATGTTTAATACTCTGAATAACAAATTCTCATGTTGGCTGTACTGCCTTTGGATTTCCATCATGGAAAAAAACTTCCAAGTTTTCATTTCTGACTACCAAAACTACTTAGGTGTGCAAGCATTACTATTGCTATTGATACTACATTCATGAGACTAACAATTTACTAATGTATTATATGGAAGTTACTTTTATTCCATCGGTGTAATTTAGTTGTAAGGTATGATTATCTAGTTCTGTTAAGACATGAACAAGGACAGAAGAAAATCAAGGACACGAATCTGACTTCTGCAATGATTGTAATATAAAATACTGCCTAATAAAGTTTTATGGATAGTTGCACATTTTTATAATAAAGTATATTCTTCAAACTGTTTTGAGTTTAGCCCAGAATCTCATTAATGATGTTATCTAAAATGAGTTTACTATGCCAGTGGATCTGCATGTCAGAAGGAATATCCCACAGCACCCACTGCATCACAGTTACTGAATGATTGCATCCTCACTGCCTTCCATTTAAAACTTTGAGAAAACATACTGTGCTCATATCTCTATTTTGTAAATGGGTTGTCTTTTTGTCTCATCACTGGTCTCTGTTGTGAAAGCACTTTGAATTGCCTTTTTTCTTCCTCTAATAACGCATTTCTTTTCCTTTAAGTGCTTAACTTAGAATCTGCTTTCACAGCGGAGGCATCCTTCCACAAGGATTTGCATGTTCCTCCTCAGAGTACTTTAGTTCTGACGATTTCTATGACAGGAGGAGTTCTCTAAGACGAACCTGGATATCCAAGGCCTCAGCAGGTGGCCCTAAACCATCTCAGTTGAAACATCAGCACTCTCGTGGCTCTTGCCCAGGAGCCCTGCTTTAAAATTGGGGTATGGGCGATTTTGGGGTTGAAGCATTTTTGTTTTCTTTGGTCGTAACGAACCTCCCCACCCCCCCTCCTCGTCACGACCCTGCCCCGCCCCCTCGANGGGGCGGGGTCGTCGGGCCGTGCGGGGACACCGACACGGAGCGGGACGCGGGGTGCGGGAGGGGCGGGGAGGCACCGCCGCCGGCCTGCGAGCCCAGCTGCGCGTAGTAGCCGGAGAAGCAGCGCGATGGCGCCTGTTCCGCAGAATCGCAGGACGTTCTGAGTGGGAAGGGACCCGCGAGGATCACCGAGTCCAGCTCTTGAGTCAGCGGCCCGTAAAGGGATCAAACCCGCAGCCTTGGTGTTAACACCGTGCTCTAACCAACTAAATGCCTAAAAAACCCGCTAAAAATAAAAATACTAAAGGTAATCTGGGATAGAAAACTTCCAAAGTATTTTTTTCATCCGTTTCACTCTTGCTGCCAGGACAGCCCAGCGTGCCTGTCTCCGTTTTGGCATCACCTTAGACGTCAGCGTCTGTTTGTGCTGCCTCCACACTGTGATTTGACTTCGTGTTGTGTCAGTAGCTGCACACCTTTAGTGCTGCCAAATAATACTTTTTACCCAAAATCAAGCTTCATTTTGATGGCAGCGAAAAAACAAAAAATTTTAAAAATGCAGTACTTTTGTAGTCAGCAAAAATTCTTTAGATTATGAAATATTCCCTAGATGATTTTATACTAGTCGAAAGTGCTAGCCATAGGCAGCTGTTCTGACTAATGAAGGTGGCAAACGCTGTCCAAAAACAATCTCTCCTCTTTGATATTTTTACTATTCATTCTCTTACACCTCAGTTTGAAGAAGGAGAAATGGTTCCTTTGAACAAAATGGTAATTGACCCAAGCTAACTGAATGGAATGGAAGATTTTTTTTCTCCTTTCAGAACCTCCTGAAAAAGCCAGTGTCATCAAAACCAGGATTAGAATTTGAACAAAGTGATCACAAGGGCTTAGTCAGTAACTTTGTCCACTTCTGCAGTTAGTAATTGAAAATTGTTTATATTATTTTAAACTGATTTTAAAGCCTGTGTTACATCTGCATCTTAAAAGATGCAACTGTTGTTAGTTGTTAGATTATTCATTAATTGAATAATAATTGTGATATCAACAGCTGGTTTGATTCTAACAGATTTGTGATTTCTTAATTCGTATTCTTCCTTCTGTTGGCCTTAATGACTAGCCCTAGACCAGTGAGTTACTTGGTCAAGAAATGGAGATGGAGATGATCAAGTTCACATGTTCAGAGAGTTACAGTTAATCAGATAGTCAGTCATGCATGCTCCTAGCTAGCTATAGATAAAACATGCTTGTTGTTTAAACCAATTTACCAATTATTATCTTTTTAATTTGCTTCTTACAGAAGTGATGGGGGAATTTATTCACTGATATTAAACCTAAAATGGTTAAAACCTAAAGAAGTTTCATTTAAAGTTGTGCTAGTGACTGATTGCAGTTATGGTGCTGAAAACATGTTTTAGTGGAAGACTGCTCCTGAAGGCATTTAAAAGCTTGCTGTACACAGAAAGAAATCTAGCCCTAGTTCCCCATTTTTCATTGTATGTACCATTTCCTCTTTTTTGGGGAAATATTTTTTCTTCTGAGTGAATGAGCTGAATCAGTGCAGATCAGAGGCTGCTTAAAATGTTGATTTTGTTGTTGTTTTCTCTGTGTGAAGTTTCATCTTGACAAAAAAAGAAGAAACGTTTTGGCATATTGAAACTGTAGTAGAGAAAAAGAAGGCTTAATAGTAAAGCATTGGTGCTGACCTGTCACATAGCACTTCAAAAGTACAAGTTCCTCTTATTATACAAGAGTTCTGCCATACCTTTATTTTTAATATGTTAGAAGTTTTGCAGCTGTTCTGGAATAAATTGAGAGTTTCAAAACACTTGAAATTACTACTGCAGTCACCAGTTTTTCCATACAATGAAAAAGGGGTAATAGTCCTTTTAACAAAGCCTGCCAGTTGTGGAGCTCCTGTGCTCTTTATGTTCTTAAAGTTCCTATCACACTGACATACAGAAGGTAATTTCTTAGAGTCACAGAATAGCCGAGGTGGGAAGGGACCTCTGGAGATCACCGAGCCCACGTGCCTGCTCGGGCAGGGTCACCCATAGCAGATTGCTTAGGGTTTTGCCCAGCTGGGGTTTGAGTATCTCCAAGGATGGAAGCTCAGAACCAATCTGGACAACCTATGCTACTGTTTGACCACTGGCCCAGCAGTTGTTGGTGTTTTTTGGTTGGGTTAGGTTTTGTTTGTTTTGGTTTTCTAATGTTTAAGTCAAACTTCTTGTATTTTGGATTTTTTCCATGTCTTATACTTGCACAGGAATAGAAAGCACTTAATATGTACCATATATCTTCATCACAGATCATATTATTTATTTGATTTTCTGACAGGTTTGGTGTGTTGGGGGGAGAGAGACAAGCTGTGTGGTTGTTTTGTTTTGGGGGTTTTTTTTTAAGTTCTTCATGCAGTTATTTTTTCAGATTTTGTCAGAGTGGCACTGATGTAAGTCTGAGGATTAACCAAACTCAAATATTCCAGATGAGAATGAAGATTTACGGAAGTTAGCGGAAATGGAAATTGCCTCCTGTGAAGAAGAGATAGCTGAACTGAAACAACAGGTTAGATCCACTGATACAGCTGCTGTTTCCATGTCATTCCTAAATTAACAAAGCCAAATTGTCTTCCTAGGAGCATTGGAACTAGATTATGTTTAAGGTCCCTTCCAACCCAAACCATTCTGTGATTCTTATCAAGATATGTATGATAAACTCTTCTTTCCGTCCTTGCTAATTATACTCCTTAGGTAGTGTCTGTTATTTAGGGAAAATGAAAAAAAAAACAGATGCTATAGAGACAGCCTGTGAGCAAGTGCCTGTTAGTACCTGAAAATATTTTAATTGATAAATCTTTTTAAGTTAGTGCTGTAGTTTGTCTTGTCTGGGTATACCTTCATGGATGTCGAGCTCTCAATCCCTTGGAAACATTAAACTTACATAATATCACACATATTAGTGGTTTTGGAAAGAAGCAGTTGAGAGGAATTGAGAAGTAACTAGTTTAGTTGCTACCTTTAGTTGCTATAGGATTTATAGCTTATCTGTGTTACTTAATAGAAAAGAAAATGATCTTTACATAAACTGTTTAACTTACTGTTACATATTCCTCTGACAACAATACAACAGTCACTTTATAAATACTTCTGTAAATATTTATGATTTTGCCAAAAGAAGTAGTTACCTGTTGCAAAAACATCACCTAATGCTAGTAAAGGAAGATGATTGAAAAGCATTTGCAAATCATCCAGAGTTTTGATCCAGCATGCAGAATTGTGATGCAGTATTTTGGTTCTGGTGTGCCTTTCTTCTACAGACCAGGTTCTCCCTTTTTAACTAAATAGATAAATGAGTAATGCATTTGAGTTGTTGAAGGACTGTCTTCCTGAACATCCATACCTTCTTAGCTCTGCAGCTGAGATGGAGTCAAGAGGGAATCTGATGGGAAGGAAGATGTTCGGTTGTCTTGCAAGAACGAGCATGTATACTGTGGTTTTCAAATGTTCTCACAGTGCTCCTGATGGGCAGAAACTTCTGTGGAGTTTTGTGGTTCTCAAGAGAGACCGGTGGAGCTCCTGTAACTGTGAACAGATGCAGGGAGCCTTCCTGCAATGCAGCATCACCCCCTCTCACCTCTTGCTAGCTGCTGCTTCCTCACTACAGGAGGCACGAGAAGCCTGTCTTCAGGTCAGCCCCAGTGTCAGTGCAGAGAGCACAGCCTAGATCAGTTAAGACTTGTCTGGAATTTTATACTGTCTCAGTTGTGGGTAGCAGTGTCAGAGAGGAGCCTTAGCTGGGTGTTTTTGTATTTCCAGATAGTGTTGCTTTTGATTCCTTCAGAAGAAACAGATGAGAGTGATCTTGTCATGGAAGTAACTGCTGGAGTTGGAGGGCAGGAAGCCATGCTGTTCACTTCGGAGGTATTTGATATGTATCAACGATATGCTGCCTATAAAAAGTGGAAATTTGAAGTATTAGAATATTTTCCCAGTGAAATAGGTCAGTAATGAAAATACTGTAACTTCTTAATATAAGTTAAAATACTCATTCATGTGACACTTTGATTTCCTAACTGCAAGAAACTAATTTGAACTGTCTTAATTTTAGAAATAGAAGATTGTTTGAATGTCTGAGTACAGTTTTCCTCAGCTTATGTATTTGAAAACGAAATTCCATTTCAGAAGTACTATTAAAATACTGAAGTGCTAAAAAGAAGACTTGTCTTTCAGTAGTTTTATTTCCGCATTTTGAAGCTACTGAAAGACAAGTGCTTGGCAGAAAGAAATTCAAAAATTAGTGCAGATACGTTGTTTTAGCTTTATTTTTTTAATTTTTTTTAAATTACAGATTACATATACTTTTTATTTGGCTGCGCTTTTCTACTTAGTTAACCTTTCAGTGTTTATAGGTCAGTTTGGTGGCAGGTTGAAACTATTATGATAGCTCTGTTGACAGAGAGGAATTAGTTTTATTAAAACAATTCTTGGAGTTTAATCTAAAACAGCTTGAATTTATTTGAAATAATGTCATGTAATGTTTAATACAAGGAAATGGGATGTTTGGATATAGCTTATCAGTATCAGCTGCTGGATGAGCAAAGTGGGAGAATTGCTGAGAGGAGGAATAAGAGATCTAATTATTTTTGAAAATCTTCAACTAGAACTTTACAGATGATCAACTCACAGCTTGATGCCAGTAAAAGGAGATGTTCCTCCTTTGTTCCTTATTGCCTCTCTGCCTGTCTGAGCAGTCCCACCTATTTTTTTTCTGTCTGTTTTGATGTCCTTTCACTTAAACTGGCAATAATTTTTCTTTTTATGACTGGGATATTTTTTTGCCTAGTCAATGTGTTAAGCTAGTTCTCATGAGCCTTGGAGCTAGCTTAGGATAAGCAGCAACATGATGCTGAATGCAAGGAAGTGTCAAAACTGAATCTTGTGGTGATAAGCTGTGAAGTTGTGTCAGGGTATCTCATGGAACAATGTCTTTGAAGAGACAGGGATTGGTAGGTGTACATGACAGACTGATGCAATGGCACATTACACACTACCTGGATTAAGCTAAAATGAACTAAAGTTGTTTCACAAAGATCAGCTTGGTGTTTCTGTGTTGCTGCTGATTACTTTGCATTGGCACTTGTGATTGTGTGACTTTATAAAGTTTCATCAACAAGTCAATTGACACATACAAAAAAATCCCAATTCCATTTCGGGTAATCCAGCGCAAGAGTAGAGGAGGAGTGCTCAGAGGTGTGTGGCTGCTGGTGGTGGCAGTGAGAATACCCAGGACCACCTTTCAGCAGCAAGAGGTTCAGCAAGCTTACTTAAGCTCACTGTGAAACTGCAATCCAAAATATGCCCAGCCATAGCAGGGCTTTTGGGTTTTGATTGACAGATTGCTAGCCATATTTCTTAGCAGGATAGATTTGTTAAGTGTGTCTGTGTTAACAGATCTACAGCCTTACAGTTATGCATGATGTTGTGAGTAAAACTAGCACATTTTACTTACTTGTATTTTGCTCTGAAGTCAGTGCATATATACTAGTGGCTGTGGATCAGTAGATGGGCACTGGTGCAGTTTACTGCTCCTAGCTCAGATTGCTTATGAAACTTTACCTGTATTCATACTTTTTTTTTTTTTTTTGAAACTTTGAAGGAGAAAATGAGAAGAACTAGGATGTTAGGATACGCAGTCTGTCAGAAAACGCAATATATTTTCAGCCAACGCTTGCAGAGATATTTTGCAGAGATATTTTTAGCAAGCTTTGAGAAAGGCAAATTGTCTTTTAACACTTCTTCTGTTTACTTATGTCATATTTTGGATTCAATGGTATTTTCGAGTACCTTGAACCCTCTTTGTTTCAACCACCTACAAATTCACAGCAAATAAATATCCACAACTCTCCCAACTGAGCTTCTCATGTCAGTGATCTACTTTCTCCTTCTAATGAGGGTCTTTCTGTATCCTAAAGAAGGATCAAAACTTGGGCTCCATGGAGGAAATACAGTTGGATATCACAAACTGGGAACTCGAAAATCTAGGCACAGGTTTGTTTTGTCTAGATTTACACTTCAAAAAAAGGAGGCCCTTGTCTGTACCTTTCAGATATGCAGATGCAATTTAAGTTACTGTGGATTTCACTTACACTTCTGGATTCTTAAAGTCTGTATTGGAATTTGATTTTAAAAAGTGTTATATCTGTGAAATGTTTGAATAACTTTCTTTAGAGTTCTTAGCAGTTATCTGATTTCAAATTGATGAATTTTAAATCATGTTTTTCACAGTATCAACATCCCTTTTTAGAGTGACTGCTGAAGATTCAATTAATATACTTCTTTTAATTTTCTGACACTTGAATTCAGTCATGTCTATTGTCTAGATTTGTTACTATTAATAAATATTTTGTATGATCAGGAGGTCATTAGCCAAGTAAGCTGTTTGCTCTGTTCAAGTGGAGGTAGGAAGCTTCATATTACACTGCATCTTGTTGCTGAAAGAGCAGAGTAATGTTCATCCCTATTTGTGATGAGACAAATGCTGTCAGGAGCTGAGCCAGTTCAGCCTTCAAAGCCAACAGAAATCTGTTTACTTTCTTTTTTTAAATTAAGTGTAATAACCAGTGTACAGGTTAGATGGGTGTAAACAGAAAGAGGGAAGAGCCTGGGTCTTTTTATATATAAGGGGGAGAAGATTGTTGCCCTTTGAGGTAAAACTTGGATCGGGTAAAATCCAGCAGTGACATACACTTCACCTTTAGAACAGTTTCACAGTCTGCTTAAGCAAGGGCTGTTTCATCTTCTAGCCAGCTGTGTTTTCTTCCCTCTTGGCTCTAGCAGTTTTGAGGCCCCAGTGTTAATTGAATCGGTCCACTGATTTGGCTTAAAACCCCTGTTACAAGATAGTTTTAAGTCAAGTCAGACTCAGCTCACAGTCCTGTGATTGGAAGAGAAAAGAAATTGGCCTTGGCTAGCCTTTTGGTGAAAGCTCAGTCCTACGAAACAAGGAGCTCATGCCCTCACAGGCATTCTCATTAATACCTTAAATGGAAAATTCAAGTAACATATTCACCTAGTATATATCTCCCCCTATTTTCTCTTTGAAAGAGCTAGGTTTTTAATGGCTATATGTTTATTTTAGAATCTTCTGTTTTGCTGAGGGCTTACCTGTGCACTGAAATTAATGTTTAGGAAGATAGGATGTAAACTCTGGGAAAAATAAAGGCAGCCGCAGCTTTTGTCAGCCTCTTGTGTATTTTCTGATCTTTATGACCACATATTAGCAAAACAGATGTTAGAAATAAATTGGGAAATAGGGGCACTATACATGGTACTGCCAATGAAAAGCATGTTTGTCTGTGCTGTGCTGAGTAAGAGTAGAGCTGAGGATGCTGGTGACACTAGGCTGTTGCATCCCATCAATGCTCCGTTTTTATTAATTGCGTGAGTAAGAGCAAGATCCTATATTAAAATGTTACCCTCCCTTATTTCAGCAAGCTCCTGAATTTGACTGAAATCTGAATGTAAACGTGTGAACAAGGTGAATGTTAAATAAAGCTGCAATTAAAAATTGGTTTCAGTCTACTCTTAAATTACTTTATTGATCTACCCCAAGGGATGGCACTGTACAAAAATAGCACATTGAAAATTTAGTGTACACATTAAAAACAAACCCATATGTCATTATTCATCTACTACCTCTCATCTTATACTGGCAGGCAGAGGCACAGCTGTAGGACTTTCTCTCAATCTGGGTATAAAGTGCCACATAAAAAATGAGTGTAAACTACACCCTTGTTCTGTGCACATAGGATTTCAGGACGGAGTGGGACATTTTATATGAAAGAGGCATGGACATAGTTAGCAAGAGGTAACTATATTTGTCAGACCTACAACATGTCTGCCAGGGTAAAAGGTGTTGAAATTTCATTAGATTTGACTGCATTTCATATTAAACTTATGTTGATTCAAAGCACTGTCACCTAAATACCTGTCATTTGAACCAGTTTCTTGGTCATCTTATGGTAAGTGCTACAGTGCAACAAGCACACTGTTATCACTACAAACTTAAGCTCTCCCGAATGTGTCACAGATGTGGCCGCAGATAGATTATACCCATGACATGTATGTTAGTGCCAGGAGAAGTGAGAGGGGAAAAGACAGAACATTAGGTTTTAATGAACTGTTTATCATATAATTAATACTTGTCAACAGTGCTGTAACCTTGGGGACAGTCTCATTATTTTTACTCCTGACGTAACCTGGCTTCTTCCTCAAATCTGGAGGTTGCATGTAATTTTTTTAGTGCTTGCTTTCATATATAAAGGAGTAAGTAAGATCTACTACTATTTACTTTAGGTTGTATATAAGAAATCTTTTATTTATTCAAATAGTGTTTCCATAGCAGTAGGAAGATTTCACACTACCTGTTAAACTATGTGCTTCATCATCAGATTTATTCTAAACATGAAAGACATATCTTACTGAATTAAGACTAGATACCATTACTAGCTATAAATTACATCAGTAAAGAACTAGGAATGTTGAACAGTGTATTTGAATCAAAGTGATACAATTTTATACAAGTAGGAGAAAAATAGTAGAAGTCTGAAGGTCAAAAATTACACGAAATAGAAAGGAAGAGACAGTTTAGGCTATTTTCCATAAAGGTGATGGTAGAAGGAAATATATTTTAGTAAGGTTATAAGGGAATGTTACATTTCTGTAGAATGAGAACATTAGCAAACTTTGCCCTTGGAGGTGAAAAACCCAGCCTGCATTCTGGCTGATGATTTTTTCCTGCTCTGCAGGGCGTTTTCAGATTCTATGTTGTCTTAGTTTTCATCTTTTAAAAAGATGCTATCTTGTCCCTGTGGTTGAGTTCCTTAGTCTGAGACATAGCCTAAAACAGTATTTCTGGAAAGTATGTGCCTCTTCTCCTCAGCTGTGATTTCATGTTGCCATCTATCTCTTCTTCAGTCATTGCCTTCGCAAACCATCCACTGTACTGAGAATGGGATTTGGGAATTCAACTGCATTAAAAATCAATAAGTTTCTTTTGTTAAGTGCCGTCACTTCTGTATCCTTCAGTTATACTATGTACTAGCAAACAAGGAAGAGCAAGAATGAAACTAACAGAGCAGTAAACTCTTTTATGTCATGAAACCATGATTGCATTGGGCTTTACTTCCAGGTTCCAAGCTGTTCAATGACTGTAGTACATTGCTGTCAAGTGTTTTGCTGGATGTATTGGTAAGAGGTGCAGGAATTGGTGTTCTGCTCACTCCAAGAATGCAAAGTATTAAAATGAAATAAAAAAACCAAAGACACGTGGGTAGGATGGATAGGGAAGAATGGACAATAAGAAGAGTATGAATAATACTCATCCTGTTATTATAAAGATCTGTGGGGTTTTTTCCCATTGAATGATAAGATTCTGAGCTAACAGTAAAAAAGCAGCTTTCAAAATTTGATCTTTATCTAAACTTTCTACTGGTCTTGGAGTTCTTCTAGTGTTTTATGATTGTATGTGTACATGTATGTACATTGTTCATAGGCAATCTTTTTATGTCCACAAAAAATGTAAATTGGACTCTATAAAAAAGAATTTGATAGTCCTTTACTTGAGATAATGTGTGAATATGTATGTATGGCTTTAAGATTTCTGTTGTGTATTTGATGTAATACTGCCCAAGTGTTTAAATGATAAATTCATAATTTTACAAAAAAAATTACAACAATATGTACAGACATTGTTTGAGGTGTAACAGCATAGTACCAATTCTTCTTAAAGCTTTACAGTTGTTTTTATTCTGTATTTAAGGTGGCCTAAGACATGCAGTAGCCAGTATAGCAGGTCTTGAGGCTTACAAATACATGAAATTTGAAGGAGGAGTGCATCGTGTTCAGCGGGTACCAAAGACGGAAAAACAAGGACGCATTCACACCAGCACAATGACTGTTGCAATACTACCCCAACCCACTGAGGTAATATTTATCTTTTAGTATAACAGACTTTATCATAAACAATATTTCATACTCAAGTGTTTTTGTCTCACTTGTTATTCTCACTTAATGACTATCCTTTAATCTGAATTTTAAACTAGGTCATACTTACTAGTTATGAAATAAAGATTTTCTTTTCTCGTAATCCTAATCTCAAGAATTGTCACTGACCATTTACTTAGATGCAACTTGAAAATTAACTATTACTGTGTTTTGCATGGTTTGTGGAAAGCTACGTTTTCTACAAAGTAACAAAAGTAGTGGTGAACGGTGTCACATCCAGTTGGAGGCCAGTCACTAGTGGGGTTCCCCAGAGTTCAGTATTAGGGCCAGTTGTGTTCAACATCTTTATTGATGATCTGGATGGAGTCCGTCATTAGTAAGTTTGGAGATGACACCAAGCTTGGAATAAGTGTCAATCTGTTAGAGGGTAGGAGGGTTCTGCAGAGAGACCTTGACAGGCTGGATAGATGGGCTGAATCCAATAGTATGAGGTGTCAGGTTTTACACTTTGGTCAGAGTAACCCCATGCAGAGCTATAGGCTGGGGATGGAGTGGCTGGAGAGAGGCCAGGCAGAGAGGGACTTCGGAGTGCTGGTTGAAAGGAGACTGAACATGAGCCAGCAGTGTGCCCAGGTGGCCAAGAAGGCCAATGGCATCTTGGC